>JAMKQA010027455.1:0-44504 GCA_024699735.1 Posidonia australis
TACAATATCATTTGATAATGCATCTAATAATAATGTTGCAATAGAATTATTAAGAAGAAATATAAAATCAATATTAAATGGTGAATTATTTCATTGTAAGTGTTGTTGTCACATCTTAAATTTAATTGTACAAGATGGTATAGAATACATTAGACATTATATAGAAAATATAAGAAAAGCTATTTTATTTATTCAAACATCAGTTAAAAGATATCAAGAATTTAGACTTGTATATGCACAAAATGGTTTAAAATCTAGAAAAGTTAAGTTAGATGTTCAACATAAATGGAATTCATCTTATGATATGTTAAGTTCATGTATACCTTATAATCATATAATTACAGGATTTTATAATGTAAAATCTAATGATTTTTTAAATGATAAAGATTGGCAAAATTCTAATATAATTCATAATTTTTTAAAACTATTTTATAATACAACTAAACAATTATCTGGTTAATATTATCCAACAAGTTCTCTAGTTTTAATTAATTTATTTAATATTACAAATGTTTTTCAACAATATAGGAATATTCCTGCTTTTGTAGATATTATTAAATCAATAGAAACTAAATATAATAATTATTGGAGTGAGCCTCCAATGTAAGTATGTTTAGCTTTAATTATGGATCCTAAACATAGATTAGTTAATTATATGATACTTATAGATGATATTTTTAGTAATATGAATAAAAATGAGTATATAGATTTATTTAATGATAAAATAATGACAACATTATATAATTTATTTGAAAAATATGTTAGAAATTATGGTGAAACATCTAGTGGTCAAGCATCTAGTTTTTTAGGAACACAAACAAGTAGTAGTAGTGATAGTTCTTTATGGAATAGATTAAATAAAAAGAAAGGAAAATATATAAAATTAAGTACAAATAATGAATTTGATAGTTATTTAGAATCCCCAAATGCTTTTAATGATTTAGAAATAGATAACTTAGATATATTAAAGTGGTGGTCGGCTACAACTATTAGGTTTCCTATAGTAGCAAAAATGGCAAAAGATTTACTAACGATTCCGACGTCAACTGTGGCGTGAGAATCTGCATTTTCTACAGGAAAAAGAGTATTAAATGATAAAAGATATACATTATCAGAGAAGTCTGTAAAAGCCTCTGTTTGCTTAAAAGATTGATACGATGTGGTTAACCGTCTTCAGAAATTGAACTTGAATTCTAAATCAGAAAAAGACGATGATGCGGTTTCAACTTCAACAGGCAGAACAGACTCCACAAATGAATAAATATTGATGTAAAATTGTAAAAATAAAAAAATTAAAAAATATGATGTAAATATCTTTTATATTTTTTTTCTTATTTTTATGTATTTAAAATATTTTTATTAATAAAAAAATAATTTTAAAAATAAAATTTAAACCCAATGGATCACCACTACCCGACTCGACAGTCCGACGTATCGATCGACCATGGACCGTGTTGGGCCATGACCTCCCAAAAGAGGCCCCGCCTGGCCTGGCCCGGACCAGCTTGCGAGCCGGCCCAGCCCAGTCCAGGCCCGGTCTTCCATGCCTAAATACAAGACTGAGATAAACCCTAACCCTCCTCCGTACGACCGTACCGATCCATGGCGGAGAGAGAGGAAGTTGCGCAGCTGCCGTCGGCGGCGAGGGAGGATGTCATGGCGAGGTACTGCTTGTTTCAAAGAACCGCCCACCTTTTTTTTTTATAGCTTAGATTTGATATTGGGATTTTTCCTGATCATGGCGTTCGACTTGTTTTTGTAGAGATTCTCCGAAGTTGGTCGCTCTTTTGAAGGAAATGAAAGCTGGGTTGGACGTTGTGAGGGCCAAGGTGCAAGCTCTGACCGAAAAGGTGAGAACTTTGGCATTAGAATTGGTTTACTTCTGATGGATGTTGTGTTGTAGTTGGAAAGATGTTGTCTTTGGATGATGAAATGTTCGATGGTGGTGTATGTCATCAGGTGAAGCAGAACCAGTATCCTACTGGGGATGGTATAAGTTATTTAGAGGCGAAGCACTTGTTGCTCGTTGGGTATTGCCAAACTATTGTGTATTATTTGCTTCGCAAGGCGAAGGGGCTTCCGGTTGGTGGGCATCCTTTAGTTAGGAGTCTTGTGGAGATCAGATTGTTCCTTGAGAAGGTCTGCTGGTTTTCCTATATTCACTTTTGTTTCCTGTCTCTTTTTTCCAATTATTGAGGGGAATGCTGATTGTCGGTTGTGAACTTGGGAGCTAGATTCGACCGATCGATAAGAAGATTGAGTACCAAGTTCAGAAGCTTATAACCGCTGCAAGTGCTGCTGAAGCGGATAAAATGAGTTCTGCTGAAAAATGGAAAGGTGATTCTCAGGAGACAGATAACCCATTGAAATACAGGCCGAACCCTGATATGCTAGTTAACAAATCAGCCCAAGACCCCCAGGTGCTTTAAATCTCATTTGCATGTTTTCTATGTTATGTATGAAAATTGTACTATGCAATTTCTCAAGAGATTTAAGCTGTGTTTATTTTATCCCAAATTGCTAAAACTACTTTCTTCTCTAGGCTTATTCAACAACTGGGTTATGTATTCAATCTTTTACACTTTAGTTTTTTTTGTTTCCTCACTCCTTTCCTTAACCTTCCTCTTTTTGGCAAACATGAACTCATCACCATCTTGCATTTTCACTATTTAATGACATAGTGAAAAATCTTACTTGCTGTTTTTGGAATACTTCATAGGATGGAGTATATCGACCCCCACGGTTTGCTCCTGCAGCTATGGACGAGGATAAGATATCAAAACAGGAAAAGCAAACCTTAAGAAGAGAGAAGGAGGCATTGAGGCGAGCAAAACAAAGTGTCATTTTTAAAGAATTCATGGATGAAGTTGAGGGACGTCCTGAAGAGGTTGGTGGTGTTGATTTTTTAAAATATGATTCACATTCACGAGTATCCATGGCCTGTCACTAACAGCTTAAGTTCATCTATAGATCAAGGAAGTTATTGGATCTGAAAGTAGAGAGTTTTCAAGATACCAGGCAAAATGGGAACAGCGTGCACAGGAAGAAGAAGAACTATTTATTCGTGCTCCAATTACAAAACAAGAGAAGAAGCAAGAGAGACACCTTTTGAAGTCAAGAGATGGGTATGTGTAACTGTTACTGCAATCAATTAACATTTAACATCTTCCATTCAGACCTCAAAAAGAATTCTTCAAGCTGTGTGTCATATTATTATCTAGACTACATTTGGCTTATCAGCCACCTGTTTATTTTCCAGTAAACACTTCTCTAAGAAAAATAGGTCTCTGTTATGTGCAGTATACTAAGAATTACAGGGATGTAAATCTAGTTGTCCAGGTTGGTCAAAACAAAAGGCCTGTCAAATGATCATCTGTTTGTCTAATTTTGTTGGTGTAGAAATAAACCACTTATATGTGTACCTTAGCTGATTCATATCATACGTTTGGTTTGTTAACAGGTTGATGGGTTTATCGGATGGCTTTTACGATGACCTTAGAGCTTTGCCTTTTGGGGAAAAGGGCGACGATGATGATGTGCCAAGTTATGCCAGTGTCAAGGATGGAAGGAAGCCCAAACGGAAGGTGATTTATTCAGATAGTTGGAATCCATGGCAAATTATTCTTTAAAAGCTTGTCTCTTGTTTTATTCATTCCCTGATGACAGTTAAACCAAGTGTTTGGAATTGTTCTTTAATATTTTGCTGCCATTTCTAATTTTACCATACTATTGGTGTTTTAGATATTTTCAAGTTTCAACCTGTTTGGTGTACCCTTATCATTCACTGTTTAGGAAGTTCATGCAAACTCTTGCTTTGAACACGCTAACCAAAGGAAGGTTAATTACTCCTAAGAAATCTGTAGGAGTTCAGCACAGAAAGAAAAGTTTCCTTTTCCTAGAAAATATTGCATTAATCAAAATAAAAATCCATGTTTGGCTATATTATACCATACGAACTTATATGGTTAGTCATTCACGGTTTTTTCAAAATTTTCTGGACATTCTAAAATGATGCTTATATGTAAAAAATGTAGTACCTTTTTAATTCCAGAATAATGTGTAGGAGTTGGAAGGACTAATTTTCCATATTTCAAAAAGGACTAGTAACCTTAACCAGAAGCTCCCACACATAAACAGCAGCACTTAGCTAATTGCCATGCGTTGGTTGGCTTTCTCGCACCATAGAGGAGATTGAGAACGAATAAGCATATCATGCAACTAGCTTTGTACTCATTTTTCTATTTTTTGAATTTTAAACAGGTATTAGCTTTATTCATTAAGCTTTGAGCTTTCTACTTCTTGATTCCAATAACATATTATTGTCAGTTCTTCGTAGATATTTTCAAAATTTTTACATTTTAGCCGTGTTCTTACCTTAGGCCTATTATCTCATCCACAGAGAAGGCATTGATGAAGAAAAAAGACAAGGTGCCCACAGGGTTCGTGGTCTTTGGACAGTTTGGTAATGTTAAAAGCTGGTTTTGATACAGAACTTAGTGGTTTCATAGGTTGAAAAAAAACATTACAGATGTTCAGCATTTTGTTTCCATATCAAATCAGGTTTTCTGATGGATGTAACCGGTTTTATTAGAGGCATACCAATTATTTCTGTACAACATCGAACTATCTATTGTGAATTCAATTGTATACGAGTTGTGAGTTGAGTTCCGCAGCTTGTTCTTAAGCTTGGTTTGCAGTACGGATTTGCAGATCTATGGTTTGTTTAAAAGCAAAAAATCAAAGAAAACCCATATTTCAATCCTTTTGTTGTGGAATTCTGGTCTTGGAAGAAAACAGAAATTTAAGTTAAAACGGATTTAGGTTCGAGTCGTGTTATTGTTGCTCTTGCCTCAGACGGTTGTTTCTAGTTCCTATCATTATCAACAACTCAAATTTTCTTAATCTTGTATTCTAGTTTGTACGTGTCTCGTCAAACTTAAACTGAATTTAATGTTGATCCAATTGCTTCTAGGGAGAAATCCCTATCCTTGGGAATCCAATGGCTGTAATTAAGTATTTCAATACGGGAATTTAAGTTCTTGACTATTGTGGTTTTTGTTCTGGACTAACGGTTACTTCAAACCGTATCAGTTCATTGCCAGATGTATGATCTCTGTTTCTACCTGCATGTTTATGTACCTCAGTTATCCATGTTCTGCGTTTCTTTTGTTCTCTGTGTGATGTCTTTTATTGTTCATGTATCTTTACCACTTTTGGTTCTTTAAATGAAAGAAGCCACTCAATTCATCTGAATGCTCAACTACGGTAGAATGAATTGTTTCGCATTGTTAAGAATTGGAAGTCAAATAATCTGTCTTGGGCTCTATGGGCCTTAGGCCTAACAATGGATTAGGTTTGGACTCGTAGGTTTGAATCTATGAAGTTAGCGTTTAGATCTAGAAAATAAGATTCTTGGACTTGAATTCGATAGACCAATTTGTATAATGGATAAGATTTGAGTCTAAACAAATCCAAACTTATGAATCGAATTATATTATAATCATTATATTTAAATATATAATGATCTAATTTTTTTGTCATATTGATTATAGTCATTTATTTAATTTTGTTTGTGTAATGGACTCTTTTATTTGCAATAAAAATCTACTTTTTTGAAGAAAAAAAATTTTGAATGAATTATGTCTTATTTATGTGAAAAAATATTTTATTTACTAGTAATAAGATGAAATGTGTGACATAAAGATGTAAAAAGCGTGTGCTGAAGTAAATCTTTCAGATTCGAGATTTTGACTCTGAGTCTGGATCTGAATTTGGGTCTAAATTTTAGATTATGGGTCTAAACCTGAATTCGGACCAATAAAAAAAGATGAGTCTAAGTATGAATAAACTTGACTTGGATTCGATCCGTTGCCAAGCCTAATGGATCGTACCCACACGATTCAGAACTGCGTTCGTTGATGAGTTTCATGAAACCTCTATTCATGTGAAAGAAGTGTGGATTTATTGAAGGTGATTTCAACCTTATTCATTTTTCCTTAGTCTTCTAACAATGTTAATGATCCGCTTGTGCAACTTCTCAATAATTTCATCGTTGACTCCCAACTTTACAACTTCTTAGCCAATATTTTCCAATTTACCCACCTAGACCATTATCAAATTGGATCGTTTCCTTATATGCCTTGCTTGGGAATTCAAATTCTCTCTCACCACTTGCTCTTGGTGGTCCAGATTGGTCTCTAACTGCATCGCAATCTCGCTTGACACCCACCCCCTTGGTTGGGGCTCGCCTTGCTTAAAATTCGAAAAGATGTGGCTTAATAATGATCGGCTTCTTGACTTAATTCACACTTCTTGGTCGGAGCACTCCGATCACCAAGATGCTTTCAAGAGCGTTTCCCTCAAGCTTAGACATCTTAAATCTTGCATTAAGACCTAGAGAAGGTGGCCTCCAACAACCTTAGTGTGAGACTCAAGCTTATTGAGCAAGAGATCTTGGTTTTGGATTAGGTAGCAGAAACTATCCCACTTTCCCTTAAGGACCATCTTAGGAAAGACTCCTTGTGTAGAGAATACCACCACCTCCTCCTCTAGAGTGAGGTTTATTAGAAATAATGTTCTCACGTCAATTGGCTTAAAGAGTGTGACAACAACACTGCTTTTTTTTACAACTCCGCTTCCTTTTGATGGTGTCATAATCACATCTCCTCACGGATCATTAATGGCAATAGGGTGGAAAATTTGAATTCTATATCCTTTACAATTCATTCCTACTTCTAGAAGTTCTTCAACTACTGTCACGCTACTCATCCAAAACCAGGGTGGGATTCCATCTTTCCTATTAAGGTCCCCCTTCTGAACCTCTTGGAGGCTCCTTCCCCTTGGAGGAAGCTCGTAAGGTAGTCTCCTCCCTTCCTAGGGACAAGGCATTGGACCATATGGTTTTCTGATTTTCTTCTTCCACTGATTTTGAGATTTGGTTAAGGATCATAAATTTAGGATCTTCGAATCCTTCCATGGCACTAATACCTCCAACTCTATGTCCCATGTTAACCAAATCTTGATCACCTCGATCCCAAAGAAGACATCCATAGAATCAATCAAGGACTTTAGTTCCATTAGTCTTCCTTGCAGTGCTTCCAAATTCATCACTAAGGCACTAGTTTCGAGACTTGTGCCAATCATTAGTGATCTTCTTGACGATTCTCAAAATATGATCCTTAAAGGAAGAAACACCACAAATTCCTTTTGTGGTGGTGCATGAAACCATTCACTTCCTCTATGCCGATAAGAAAGCTGGAATCATTATCGAGTTCGACTTTGGGAAGGCGTTTGATAATGTTAGATGGGACTTCTTTCTTGATGCTCTTGAGGGTATAGGATTTGGATCAGTCTGGACTACCTAGATCAAGTCAATTATATCCATTGCTAAATTTTCCATCTTGATCAGTGGCTCACCCTTTGAATATTTCTCTACATCCAATGGCATTCGACAAGGTGACCCCCTCTCTCCCCCACTATTTATTATTGTGATTAACATTCTCAATCGAATGCTTAGTTTGGGTCAAGCTAGTGGACTCTTCCATGGTACCAAGATTACGACCATTGGACCTACCATACTTAATGTTCAGTATGCAGACGACACTCTCCTATTCCTCGAACCTTTTAATGAAAATGTTATCAACGTCATGCACACTCTTTGTTGTTTTTAGTTGGCTTCTGATCTTAAGATTAACTTTCATAAATCTTCCATTACAGGGATAGTATCTAGGCCAGCTTGTTAGTTGGGCTTTGCCTGCTGATAGGGTGCCAATCGGAGTCCTTTCCCATCAAATATCTCGAACTTCCTCTACATTTTGAAGCTATCGTTTCTATAGGCTGGAATCATATCATTGATAAAATGAAGGTAAACTTGGTTCCTAGAAGGGTCACTTTCTATCAATAGGTGGTAGAGTGACATTACTCAATGTGGTCCTCTTCGCTCTACCTATTTAACAACTGTAGACACCTCGATTTTGCAGTCATTTGACAGCAGGCTCCTTTGGAAAGATGCTCTGGTTGCGACCACCAAAATCCTAATTTTCAAATCCAAAACCCTAAACCCACAAGTCCACTCAAGCCCACAAAAGCCCAATCAAGTCCACACCAGTCCACTTTGACCTAATTAAAGTAAAAAACAATAATTAAGAATTAAAACTAAATAAAATCCACTTAAATCCATTTAAAATCCAATTAATCAAATGAAAACCTTAATTAAAGTCAAAATTAAATAAAGCCCACTTAAATCTACTTAAAATACAATTAATCAAATGAAAACCCTAATTAAAGTTAAAATTAAATAAAATCCACTTAAAATCCAATTAATCAAGTAAAAATCCTAATTAAAGTCAAAATCCATTTAAACCATTTAGAATCCAAATTAAAACCCTAATCATTTAGAACTCAATAAAATCCATTAAAAAGGTTAAATCTAATTAAAAAGAAACCCAAATCCAAACAAAAATCAAGCAAAATCAACGAAGTCAAAATCTAAGTCAAAACTCTAATAAAAACCAATTAAACAAAAATTTAAACTAAATCCCTAATTAAGTCAAGTAAAAACTAATGAAATCTAAATTAAAACTCAAACACAACTTTAATCCATTTAAATTTAGAAAAACCCCAAAATAATAAAACCCTAAAAACCCTAATTTGAAATCAATTAATTAAATCACAAAAAAAATCCTAAAATAATAGAACCCTAAAAACCCTAACTTTAAATCAATTAAAACCCAAAAAACCTTAATCACTTAAACAAACTCAAACTCCTAATTAAAATCCAAAAGCCCTAATTAAATTACCAAACTAAACTTAAAACTAAAACTCAAAATCTAAATTAAAATCACTAAAATAAACCATAAAAACCTAAATCTAAAACTTAAAACCCTAATTTAAAACCTTAATTAAAATCACAAAACCCTAAAATAACAAAATCCAAAAATCACTTAACCAAACTTACAATTAAAAATTAAAGTCTCAATTAAAATCATAAAATCCTAAAACTAAAATCATCAAAACAAATAATTAAAAACCTAAAATAAAAAAAAACCAAAACCTTAAAACTAAAACAAAAAACCCAAAAAAAAACCAAAAGTCCAATCATCAGGCTCAACTCAGCCCAAAGCACCCAATACACCGTTCAATTGAAAACTTAAGAAAGTCAAAAATAATTTCGACGACCCCTTAATTTCCGACGATATCCGGTAAACTCCGGAACATCCCGTAGTATCCGAAGTACATCCAAGAGTTCCATGATCTCTAGCTAATCTCCTCCGGCTTACGTTCAATCCAACGACGCTCATCTGCTGGAGGGAGAGGATCGACGACCCTAGAAAGCCTCGTGAGTGTATAAAGCCCGTCGCCAACCGACCTTGGGGAGGTTTTTTTGGCCACCGATCGTCCTCTCGTTTGAAACCCAGAGAAGACCCCTCGAACCCTCGACCTTCCCCCCATCCAGAGCTCCTCTTCCACCCCTTTTTCGCAACCCAGAAACCTTAGCCGCTGTCGCCGGAGCGTCAGCCCAGAACGCCGCCGAGAAACACCACAACTCAGGTAACCTTCCGCCCTCTGGTATAACAGAGATGCATACTTGTTTCCCTATGTGATTTGCTTCATTCCCTAGCATTAGAATTAGTTTTTCTCGCATTTTTTTTCCTCTTGTTGTGTCGTCTTCCTCTTCTCCGGCGGTGGGTTCACCACTGCCGGCGAGGCCAGTGGCCTCTCGGGTCAGCATAAGCACCCGAAGCCTCACCCCTTCTTTCTCTTCTTGTCCCCTGAACCTCCATCGCTCGGGTGATGATTTCTCTTGCCTTTTGAGCGCCGTCGTCGCCGTTGAACCCACTGAGTGGGCAAAGCACAACGACCGCGCCCCAACCGGACTGACGCCTCTAGAAGCCTCCCCGTGGTCCACCAAACGTTCCTTGATCGCCACTCGAACGCTTCAGTCGCTGCAACGCCATCCCCGCCGTCACCTGCAATGGTCGCCGGAGCCTGAGATGGGTGGCGCACCCCAGTCGTGCCCAATGCTTTGAAAAGCTCCGCCGTGCCTCCTTCAAGGTGACTAGATCCTCCTTTCGCCGCTTGGACACCCGCAGGACCACCGCCCACGAAGTTCAACGTCGCTGGAGAAGAATGGTTATGGGCGATGTCGACCTACCGTTCCAGTGGTCGAGGGTCTCATCCTAGCCGTTGGATCTCCTCCCCGCTGTCTCCTCCAACTCTTCCCCTTCTTGGATCGTCGATCGGCAGTCGGGAAAAGCCTCAATGGCTTTCCCTGACATTCGCCGTCGGTGATCTTCGAATCTGACGGCGGCGACAATTTGTTTTCTTGGTTTTAATGAAAACTTTTTATTTTTTAAAAACACTACCTTTCAGTCCAAAAATTTTGTGATTAAGTCCCTGTGTTTTCGTGAAACTCTTCATTTCTTTTGTTTTTATTGTAAGAATTGCATGATCTTCCTGATTGTTTTAGATTCCATGTTTTGATTCTGTAAATGTTTGTTTCATTATATTTAAGACCCTGAATCATATTTTCTTCACAAATAAGTCTTGAACATTTTCATTGGGTCCCTAAAACCTTTTAAAATGAATTTTTCTTGTGAAATTTGCATTTTGAACCCTAACAGATTTTAAAATTACATTGACTATCATAAAAGTTGAGTTTTTATCACACTCAAGTTCTAAAATTTTGCATGCAAGTCCCTAGAGTAGTAGCATACAGTCAGTGGATATAGGAAATTTACATCCAAGTCCTTAGACTAAGTTTAAATCCATTAATTAGGGTTTTAATTGTTTTAACATACATTTTTGGCATTTTTTCACTTTTAGTCACATATGCATTTGTAATTTTGCACTTAAATATAGTTATCACTCAACAATCATGTTTGCATTGTCAAATGATCTTTGGCTTCATGTTTTAGCCACATTTGCACTCATGTGTGAATTTTACACATTAGACTCTGAGTTTTTAGGAAATTACCAAGGTGCAATTTTCAGGCATCTCGGTGTCACATTTTCATTAGATCCATCATCTGTACATTAGAATAGAAGTCAGTGAATGTATTTTAATCCAGGTTTTTATCTTTTTTGTGAATTTTACATTTTGGTCCTTGTACTTGTCCGTTACTGTATTTACATCATTTTATTGTTTTTAAGGCCTTGCCCTTTGCATGTTTTCTCAAAAATAACATTTTCCTGATATTTTGCATACATCTTGGCATATCTTAGACCATGCATCATCCAGATACATGCATTTATTACATCTGGCCATTAAAATGACCAAATTGCTCCTGTGCCACCAATTCATGCACATGCATTTTAGTTTTTACACTCAGTTTTGCATGATCTTTGTCTAAGTCATATCTTAGCACCTTTTACACATTTAGGTACACATTCATGTATTTTATATAGTTTTAATTACATTTGTGTATCAGTCCATCCTTTTTAAGTAAGCCTGCATCTTATGTGTTTCTTTCATGGATTGTTCTTCACTTTGTATTCGGAGTCCCTCACCCGACATTTGATTTGATTTCCTTTATTCCTACATTTCGGATTTTTTTTCCGATTTGATTTGGATTTCATTGTCTAAGGACATACACTAACTAACCAAAAAGTTCACATTTGCCCACTAGCGGATTATTTCTCCTTTTTTACTTTCACGACTTTTTCTATGATTCCAATGACTTGGGTTGGCCCCACTTTTGATCTTTTTGATATCAATATGGTTTTTCCAAGCATTCTTTCCAAAAATACCGTCATTTTATGTGATTTTCTTCACACGTCACCATTTGCCTGTTTTATGCGGATTTCTTTGCAATTTTTCAGTTCGGGTTTCTATGATGTTTTCCGCGATTCTAATGATTTTGGTCTATTGCATTTTTGATGCTCTCAATGTCGGTGTGGTTTTTCAGAGCATTCTTTCCAAAAACGTCGTCATTTTATGTGAATTTCTTCACATGTCAAAGTTTGCCTGTTTTGCACGGACTTCTTTGCAGTTTTTCTGTCTTAATTCCCGCGATGTTTTCCAAGATTCTGGTGATTTGATTTGATTGCATTTTTGGTTTTTTTGAGGTCTATATGATTTTCTGAATCATTCTCATAAAAAATCTCGTCATTGCATGCAATTTTCTTTGTTGTGTCATATTTTATGATTTCGTCATTTTATGTGGATTTCTTCGTAGTTTTCGCATACCCTCTTACACATCATATAGTCTTAACATAGCATTCACTTTAGCATGATTAGAGCACAATCTAAACTTAACAAACATTCATTCAGCCTCTCGCAAGCGAATTAGACTAGAAAGATTGAGTTTCTAGGACGTATGGGGGTGTCTAACATTTTCCCCTTACGTAATAGGAATCTTTACCCATTCTTTAGTTAGTAGACATCTGACTTTCATATTTGCATCTCATTTAATCCTTTGTGGTTTGTTTGTGGTTTTCCTTATCTTTCTTTATCTTTCCCTTAAAAGACTAGGTGACGACTCCTTTTCTTTTTCGTTTTATCCTATCTTGCGCCTTCGCCATCTTGGCTTGGCTGTGGCTTCCTCCTTCTGGTGCGACTTCATGCTGGATCCCTGGATGGGCATGGTCACACCAACTCTTTGTTCTCCACCTTCCAAACAATGCTAAAAGGAAAACTGAGTCGATTAGGAAGAACTTCCTTTGGTGATAGGGGAAGCGTTTCACTTTGGCTACAATCATATGAGATGGACTAATGTCTATAGAAGCAAAGAGAATGGTGGACTTGGCATTCTTAGTCTGTAACACTTTGATTAGGCCTTTAAATGTAAATTCCTTTGAAGGCTCTACATCGACTTAGCTAGTAAATGGGGTGAAATCATTCAAGCCTCTTGTAAGGACTCCTTAACAAGACACATTGCAAGTCTTCCCCTTTTGGAGACTATCAAGCAAATCTTTCCTATGTCTAAGGTCTGCTCCTCTTTTAGGGTTGGGAATGGCAAGCTTATTGCCTTTTGGGAGAATAATTGGGGTGATCGGTCCTCCCTTAAGCACTCCTTCCTAGATTTGTTCAACCTTGCAAAGAACAAATAGATTTCATGAGCTCAAATGGTTGCCATCTCCACCTATAATCTCGATTCCCTTTTCCACATTAATCTTAATCATTCCCTTCAAGACCTACCTTCTCTATAGAATATCCTAGGAAATTGGAACTTATTTGATGATGATGCTAATGAGATTATCTAGTACCCCTCCTTAGATAATCGTTTCTCTATGAACAAATGCTATAAGTTCCTTGCCGATGGAGGTCATAGATCTAAGTTCATGGACGTGGTTTGGAGAACTTGTGTGAGTTTTAAGCATAGGATCTTCGCTCAACTAGTTACTTACGATAAGATCCACACTAAATGCAACATGGCTAGGCATGGTTGGATGGGGATTGCACTTGCTTTTGTTGTGGGTCTGATGAAAAGACCACCTTCCACCTTTTTATGACTTGCTCTTTGAGCATTACAATTTGAGACATTTTCATTAATGCATCACACATTCAAGATCGTAATAACATCGATCAAATCTTCTCTTTGATCTCCTTTAACAAATTCGAGCTTGACAATAATACTTGGAATCTTCTTGTGATTTCCATTGTCTAGAATTTATGGTTCTTGCGCAATGAAATTGTTTTTAGAAATTGTAATTTAGACTCTATCAAGGTGATTGATAATGTGATTGATCTTGCCATTTGGTGGGTTGATCACCTACAAGTTTCTACAGGTATTGACTCTATTACTTCAGTGAATTTGTGGAAGATGAAACAAGTGATCAATCTTGCTAGTATTTCCCCTATGTTTGACCTGGATATTGTTGCACCAAAGGCTAGACCTAATACTACTGCTGCTTTGGAGGTTGCACTGCCTCCTACTGGGAAAGACGAAGGTGAAGAAGCTATCCCTTTCATGCTTGGAGCATGATGACTTATTGGAGGAGGAAGACGAGAACTAGCAAGTTGTTGTGGTTCTAATATTGGTGTCACTTTGTGGCTTCTTAGGGCGCATTTGTTTGAGATGAGCCATGGCTCTCATAGCTCTCTAAGGTAGTTGGAGATTGGATATATAACAAACAACCAAATTCCAGAGCGTTCCCAAGTCAAATCCAAGCTCCCACTACAGTAGCAACAAGAAGAACAAATAGAGCTAATGTTTACCAGCTCCCAGAGAGAGCTGATAGATTCTTTGCCAAAATGATGAAGTTGCCCATGGTCAAATCTCTAAATTACAAAAAAAAACTTGTTAGTTATTACAACTTCTGTCATCGTCATGAATACGAAAACCTACTTTTCCCCAAATACAAGAGCTCATCCTTTCTTCTCTCCTCTCCTATCCTACCTGTGCTCTCTTCCATCAAATGATGGCCACCAGAAAAAAGTCTGGACATACCTCTTCTCAACAATCTTTCCTAAAACAAGTCAATGTTTTGGCCATCAAAAACTTTCGACGACGATGGCCCTACATCTGGGTAACACCAACTGTTGTGCATAAAGGCAGTGGGTTGATCCTTATAACTCTTTTGATCACTAATTTTTTTTCTCAATTGTGCATACAGGTAGTGGGTTTATTTATCATGCCTATAAACATTTGATTTTATGGTTGTTCTTATGCACTGTTTGCAATTCTTGGGTTGTTTTTTTGGAAAGGATTGATGGAAACTCTAGTTGCAACCCTCTTAGTAATTTTGGGAGTGTGATTTTTGGAATATTCAAACAATTTCAACTTGTTTCAAAATGATTTTATGGTTGTTCTTATATCTTTGAATCATTTTTGTGCTCACTCCCCTAAGCAATTCGACATAAATCAATAAAGTTGATTTTCTGCTTAGAATTACTTGTGTAGAAGTTTGTATAAGATTGGTTAAAACCATAGAAAAGTTGAATCAAATAGTAACTTTAGGTAAGTCTACAATCACTTGATTAAATTAAAAAAAGAGTCCATTTTGTGATTGCACAAGAGATCGAGAATCTTAAATCTACAGAAATTGTTTGCAGACATTATTTGAAAAAAATGGAAATGTAAGATGGATTGAATATGTGCCATGCTAAGTTGACTATTTTTGGTAATGACATTGATTTATGATTTTTCTGTGGAATCTGATTTTTGAACACAAACTCATCTACAATATTTTTTAACTTCTATCAAATTTATGCAACATAAAATGTACTTCTATAATCAAAATAGATTTTATTTTCTTACATATTAATTTTCCTAACCATATAAAAGATATGCATGCCGAAATCTTATTTTAAGAAGGTAGGCATGCTTTAGTTTTTTTATATCCTTGAGTTGTTTTTTATTAGTACAATTGAGTTTTTATATGCTTGAGTTGATTTTTTATTAGTACACTTGTATGCTTCAATTTTCATGCTTAAGTTGGTTTTTGTACTGATTAAGCATTTACTATTTACTACAAGTACTACTAAAGGAACACTTGAGCAACTAATTACTTATTTTGTTATGGTATGTTCAACAACTAGTTGTGTGGAATTGAGCAATATATTTTATTTTAGTTTATCTTTGATCATTGGGATAAATATCGATTCAAAGTGTTTTAGGTAGAGATATGGCTGAATAAATCAAATTTGCTTAATTGAACTCATGTTTGATTGAATCGATGAAGTGATTTTTAGATTTTCTTTAATTGCTTTTATGCTTAAATTTCTACATGACCTTTGGCTTAATTTGTACTAGAACATGTTTGCAAGCTAAATCCATGTTCTTATTGTGATATTGAAATAATTTATGATCCTTGTGTAATGAAATACTTTCAAGTTTGCTAATGTAGTGAATGAATAATTTGTAGGAAAATTGCAATCGGAGTTTTGAGACATTTGCCTAGAGCGTATTGTTATTGATCATAAGCCCATCATGGATGGTAGTGATGAAGGTGAGCCTTAAATACTGTATTCCCTTAATTCAAAAGGAGAAATGGTCATTGAAGCATTCAATGAAGTCATTATACAAACCTATCATGATATGATTAAATTATACCAGCAAACCTATCTTCAAAAGAATATAGTCCATAATCTCGGATTCTATGGTAAAGACATCAAGGACATGATAAATGGCCATTGGAGGGTCTATTTTGGCAATTGTAGGATACATCCCACGGCCTTTACCAACCTTTATAATATATTTAGAAGGGGCTCTCGCAAGATAGTAGGTGGGTGAGTGTTGCAGAATAAATGTGTATTTTTTTGTGAATGATAGCACATGAGCATAAAAATAGGAGTGTGCAAGAGAGCTTCCAATACTCAGGATAGACAATAAGTAAATAATTCAACCATGTAATGAATGCTATTATAGCATGGTTTCTGGACATGATGTGTCCAAAGGAGTGTTTGTTGGCCACCCCTAGATACATTGTGGAGCACATGAGAGTAAAATACTACGCATGCTTTAAAGATTGTATTGGTACATTAGATGAGACACATATACACTGTGTTGTGAGTAAAAAGGAGCAAATGACATACAGGTGTGGGAGGGACCTGCTCCATACAACCCAAAATGCATTAAGTGTGCATGATTTCAACATGAGATTCACCTTTGTATCAACAAGTTGGAAGGAAATAGCACACAACCATAGGATACTGAACCATGTCGTGTCTAACCCATGACATAATTTCCCACACCCTCTTGGAGGTTAACATCCTTGCAAACCACATATTATTCAAATAAGAAAGTTTTCCAATTTATGAATAGATTTAATATATCCATGCTAATTAGAATTTTGCATTTCAAATTATAAATAAATACTACATTGTGGATGTTGAATATTCCAACAAAAAGGCTTCCTTGCTCCATACCACACCATGCGATACCATGTTATCCAATTCCAACAATCACAATCCTGTGAGGAGCATTTTAATTAACTCCACTCGTCATTAAGAAATGTAATTGAATGTAGTTTCAGTGAACTGAAAAAGTGATGGAATCTTTTGAACTTCATGTCACCATATACTTATGCAAAACAAGTGAGGATTGTTATTGTATGCATGGTATTACATAATTTCATTATTGAGCAAAGACAAATAGGTGAGTTCCTCAATGAGTCTGAGCTAGTTGACAATGGAGTACATGATGAATGTTGGCAAAATTTCAAAAACAGAAGGATTTCATCTTTCTAAATTTTCATGCCTTGCGAATCAATTTGTTAATAGGCAAGGGCATCTTTTATACTACGGTCACTACTTATATGTGCTAATTTCTATTTAGTTCTTTGTGATAAATTAAATTTTCAAATCTTATTGTTGTGTATTTGTAATATGCAATGGGAGCCTCTTTCTGAGATATTCATTACAAGGAAATCAAGCATGAAAGTAAACTAGCGGACTTGTTCCTAGGCAATATGGCCATTGGAGCTCATGCATTTGTGCCAAGTGGTACCACAGTGCCAGTTGGGACTCCTAATGAGAAGGACCATAATGATGATATCATGCATGAAATTCCACCTTTCTGAGCAATGTAACCAAGTAGATCAATGCACAATGATTGCTCCACCAAGGTTTCTTCCTCCATGGCTCATGCTGGAACTCCAAGAGCATCCATAAATACTGCATCAATCTCCAAGAAAGCGAAGGTAATTGGCTAGGGAAGTCTATAAGCTCAGATTGATTCTGTCAGATCATATATAAATGAGTTGAAGGAGAAAGAGGATAGGCATTCCATGGCAAAATGCTTGGACATGGTGGATGTAGATGGTATTGACGAGAGCTCGGACTTGTATACCTATGCCATCTTTCCCTTTGAAAACTACGGTCATGTGGCTAAAGATGACATATGAAGCTTGGAAGAAAAATGAGACGCCATTTCCAATCTAAGAGCAGAGACAATAGCTTACCAAAGTTAAATTCCTTTGTTGTCGGGGTGAACACTTGTTAAATCCCTGTTGCTATTATTCTGTTGTCGGTGAACACTGTCGTTTCATCATATTCTGTTGTTGTATGCCTATGTGTTGGTGAGCACTTTGTTTTTTACAGTTGAAAAGGATGTCTTGCGGACTATTCTGTTGTTAATGTTCTCAAGTTTTTGTTGTCATTGTTCTCTGTTTTATTGTTTGTATTTGGAGCACAGAAGAAGCTCGTCACTAGCACAATACCTGCTTCAATGAGCACATTACCTAGCTAACAGTCCGTGTTGTTCATTCTCCCTGAAATTCTGCAGGTGCAAGGACACATCCTTTGCAGTCACCAATTGCAATATTGACATGGAAAGCTTAATTTCAGATCAGAACAGCAGCATTTTCTATATAATCAGTGAGTTTATATCACTTATCCAGACAATCACTGAGTTTATATGCATTACAAGTAACAGTAGCATGTCGAGTAAAAAGAATTGGAATTGCACATGGACATGGTGGAGCAATAGGAATAGAAATTAATCTGAAATGCTTTCTTTAAGGGCTGCTGCATTTTCAACTTTCAATCTGAAAACAGACAGACTAAATAATTATCTAACGAAGTTTGTATGTTTCAGGTTTGCAAGGCATGATTAGCTAACAAAATTCAAGAAAACAATGCTTCGAACATCTGCCACTAGATAAGATCAGGAGTTGACTGAAGACTTCCAAAATCCAATTTGTTGAAGAGACTACTTGGTACAGACAAGGTGGGAAGTATGATACATAAAATGGATCTTCTCAATTATATTTTATGTATGAGGGAAAGACATACCATGCTAGGTCAATTGGAAGGTTCTCCTTTTCTAAAGTTGTATGAATGACAGATTCATTGTCAGCAAAATCTTTTCCTATCCAGTGCCTCATGTATGTTCTCTTAAGAAAATCTTTTAATTTGCCATTGCGTGAGTGAAAGGTAATGTGTTTGATACTGTAGACACTTCGATTTTAAAGTCACTTGACAACAGACTTCTCTGGATGATACACTGGTTGTCACCACTACAATCCTAACCCACTTAAATCCATTCAAGCTCACACTAGTCGACTCTGACCTAATTAAAATAAAAATTAGATAAAATCAAATTTAAAATACTTAAAATTCAATTAATGAAACAAAAACCTTAATTCAAGTTAAAATGAAATAAAATTCACTTAAAGTCATTTAAAATCTAAGTAATTAAGTGAAAATTTTAATTAAAAGTCAAAATCCATTAAAAACCCTAATTAATTGAAATTCAAGACCCTAATCAATCCAAAAATCCTAAATAAATCAATAAACACTAATTTAAAATCCAAAAACCCTAAGTAAACCAATAAACCCTAATTAAAACACAAAAATCCTAAATTAAAATTATAAATCCTAATTAAAATTCAAAACCCTAAATCCTAAGTCCCAAAATTAAAAATCAAATTCAAATCACAAAACCCGAATTAAAAGCCAAAAGTCAAAATCTTAAAATCCATGAAAATCTCAAAACAAAAATAAGGCCAATTAATTAAACCTTAACCACAAGTTTAATTAAAATCATAAAACATAAATAAAAGCCTAAATTAAAGTTCAAAACCCTAATTTAAAAACTTAAAATCAAAAACCCTAAAATCCATGGAAATCCCAAAAATAAAACAAAACAAAAAACCTAAAATGATTAAAACCCTAAAACCCTAATTAAACAAAACCAAAAATTTAAAGAATTAAAATCCAAAGATCGTTAAAAAAATCCCAAAACAAAGACCTAAACTAATTAAAACCCTAATTTAGAACCAACTAATTAAATCCCAAATTATGAAATCATAAATCAAATTAAACCCACAAAGCTCAATTAAAAACCTAAGATTTAAACCCTAAATCCCTAAAAAATCCCAAAAAAAAGATCCAAAAACCCAGCCCAATTTGCAGGCCCATATAAGCCCAATATCCCATTTAAAAATCCTCAATCAAAAACCTTATAAAACAAAATAATATCTCCAGCGAACCTTCACTACCGGTGACACCGTTTTTTCCGACGAGGATCCCGCAGCCAATCTCTGATTCTCCGGAACTGAATCCTTGAATCCGCGATCACTGGGCCTTCCTCTTCGACGATGCCCTCGATCCCACAGTGTGGAGGCCATCCAGGAGGAGGATCAACGGTGGAGGAGCTTTCTACCGAAGTTTAAAACTCCTCACCGCTGACAGATGACGGGGATCGCGAAACCTCTCCACCAACGCGCGCAAGCTCTTCCCTCTTGAGACCTAGAGTATGAGTGAAACCAGCCCCACCTCCATCCCATCCTTTTTGCTCCCAGAGCCCCAACCAGAGCCTTCGTCGGAGCCGCTTCCAACCGCCGCTGTCGAGCCGTCACGCTGGAGAAGACAACCCACGTCAGGTAACCTCCCTCCCTTTCTCTTTTCCTATGCAGTAGGCCCGTAGAAGCACTTAGGCTCCCCTTAGGCCACAACAGTGGCTTCCTCTCCTTTTTTGCCTGTCGTAGCCTTGCCACTGGTGGTGGTTTCATTCCATCGGCGAAGCCTCAGGCCACTTGGCCTCAGGCGAGGCCCCCTGGGGGCCTCTCCTCCTCTTCTTCTCTTCACCTTCCCTTCTTCTCCTCTCCTCTCGTTTCTTCTTCTCTCCCCCATCTCTCTAGTCCCATTCTGCTCCAAAAGACTCTCGCCGTCGATGCCAACCTAGATGCCGCCGTCGATCACCATCGAGAGGCGTAGAGGATCACCAGGCCTCTTCGCTTCACGCTATTGATCCAGAGACCTCTACCGCGCCTCCACAAAGCCGTCCACGCCGCTGTATCGTTGTTTGGACCGCCGGGGAGCCTCGACGACCCACCGCAGCCGCCACCACCGGCGCAGAGGATGGGAGGAGCACCTCCGATCTCCCCGGGCCTCACCGACGCTCCCCTCAGCCTCGCCGTGACTCCCTGGTGCTTCCCCAACACTTGTCGCGCCACCTCAGCCACTGGGTCGCCGCCGCCTTCCCCAGCGACGACAGAGCCCTGCCGGAGCGCGAGGTGGGGGGAGAAGCTCAGGCCTCCCCAGCCCCTCTCGACACGTCGGAGACCGTCGCCATGCCTCCACGAAGCATCCTCAGCCGCCACACGTCGCCCCTAGTTGTTGGATCGCCGCCGCTACATCGCTGGAGGGAGAACGCCAGTGATCCTCCTGCGATCTTCAAAGAAGATTGTTTTGGGCCCAAGCCCTTTAATTCTAGATCTTTACTAATAAGTCCTTAAATATTTACATTTCGGTCCTTTTTTCTTTTAATTTAGTCCTAATCTTTTATACTTTAGCCCCTGTAAATTAAAAAATACATTCTGTTCTTTTATTTTCTTTGTGAAATTTGCACATAATTCCCTGCACGTTTAGATTTTTTCATTATCAATGCATTCATGCATGTTTTATCGTATTTTAACCCCTGCATCCATATTTTCTTCATAATTAAGTCCTGAATATTTGCATTTAGCCTCCTTGAAACATTTTAAAATGAGTTTTCCCTATTAAATTGCATTCTGAACCCTAAAAGATTTAAAAATCACACTGGCCATCATAATAGTTGAATTTTCTTTACATTTGGCTCCTGAACTTTTGCATTAAGTCCCCAGAATTTTAAAAAATGAGCTTTCTTTGTGCATTTTGCATCCTAGACCTTAGGAAATTTTATAATTGCACTTACCAGTATAAAATCTCAATTTTTATCACATTCACGTCCTGAAATTTTGCATAAAAATCCCTGAATTCACAATAAACCATTCTTGAGCACATACAATTTGCATATAGGCCCTTAGATTATTTCCAAATATATCCTTTAGGATTTAAAAATGTTTTCTTGCATATTTTAGATATTTTTCATTTATTGCATTTCACATTTTTGCATTTAATCGTAGAGTACATTTAGAAATCATATTTTCACTGTGAATGGAATTTTAGTCTCACATTTTAACCGCATTTGCACCTATGTGTGAATTTTACACTTTAGACCCTGAATTTTCTGAAAATTATCCAAGTGCAACTTTCACACCTCAGTGTCACATCGACATTGGATCCATCACCTGCATGTTAGAATGGAAGCTATGAATGTAGTTTTCATCCAGATTCTCACTCTTTTCCTAAATTTTGCGTTTTAGTCCCCATATATGTCTTTTACCGTGTTTATATCATGTTATTGTTTTTCCCTTCATGTTTTCTTGCAAATAACCCCTTCTGAATGTTTTGTACATATTTTGACATAGCTTAGATCATGCATCATCCCCATATTTGTATTTATCACATCTGGCCATGAGAATGACCAAATTGCCCCTATGTCTTTAGTTCGGGGGCATGCATTTTAATTTTCACACTCAGCCCTACATAATCCCCGTCCAAGTCATCCTTTAGCACTTTTTATACATTTGGACACTTATTCACCCATTTCATATAGTTTTCATCACATTTACGCATCAATCCCTCCTTTTAAGTGAGTTCGTGTTTCTTGTGTTTCCTTTTTAGGATTTTTCATTGGTTTGTTTTCGTATTCTCTCGCATTGCATTAGATTTGATTCTATTTAATCTTGCGCTTTGAATTTTTTTTGATTTGATTTGGATTTCGTCGCCCGAGGGCGTACATGAACTGACCGAAAGGCCCACATTGGCCTGTTTGCGGTTTATCTTCTTCGTTTCGATTTTCACGACTTCTTCATGATTTCGAGAATTTGGGTTGACTCTACTTCCCATCTTTTAACATTAGTGTGGTTTTCCCGAACAATCGGTCCAAAAACATCGTCATTTTATGTGAATTATTTTACATATCCAAGTTTGCCCATTTTACATGAACTTCTTCGTAATTTTCGCATACCGTCATGCATATCCATCCAGTCTTGTCATGGCATTTACATTAGCATGTTCAGAGCATGATCTAGGCTTAGTAAGCATTCATTCAGCTGTAGCAAGCTATTTAGGCTAGAAAGACCGAGTTTCTCGGACGCACAAGGGTGCCTAATACCTTCCTCGTGCGTAATAGGAATCCTTACCCATCCTATGGTTAGCAAACATTCAGCCTTCGCATCTACATCTCATGTATTCAATCTTTTGTGGTTTTCTTCGTCTTTCCCTTAAAAGACTTGGTGGCGACTCTTTTTCTTTTACTTTTATCCTATCTTGCGCCTTCGCATCTTGGCATGGCTGTGATCTCCCTCATCGGGCGCGACTCCACGTCGGACCCCTGGGTTGGCATGGTCACAGATACCATCATCAATTGGATTGCTGTCATGTTTTTCTTCATAACTATAGTAGTAAAATATTGCAAGAAACAAAGGGTTTCGAAAAGAAAAAGATTTCTAGACCCAAAATTCGTACCATAACATTATCATAATTATCCACCCTAACAGCCATAGTGGTGTTGAAAAAACCTGATAACTGATAACTACCTCTGTTTGCTTACAATGTGCTGTGTATAGTTTGATGCAACAATAACCATTTCTATTAGTAGTTAGTTAGTTACAGTGTAATTAAATGTTAGTTGGTTAGCTGGTTGATTAGTTTGTTAGAGATTTAGCTAAGCTCAACTATTTATAAGTCCTGTTTCAAACTCTGTAATGATATGAGAAATCATTCTTGCAATCCATTATCTTCTTACAACAATCATTTGCTTTCTTCTCCATTGGTTGCTATTTTGGGTTCTTTGGTTCAATCACTATGTGTTGAGCAATCTTTCATGGTATCAATCACCTTCTAGCATCATTGTAATCGATCCTATCTTGCCATGGCGTCTTCTACTCTTCTTCCTTCTCTAATGGCACAACCATCGGCAATCTCTCTGGTACAACTGCACTTTTGGTGAACTCTTCTCTGTTTGTTATTAGCAATATTGCAACTTTAGTTCCAATCAAACTTGATGGTGCAAACTATTTAATGTGGAAGTCTTTGTTTGAGTCAATTTTACAGAGCCAAAATTTGATGAATCATATTGAAGGATCTCCTCCAAATCCAAGTTCATTTGAGTTCTCCACCTGGTATGTCATTAACCAATCTCTTCTTTCCTAGATCAATGTTACTCTTTCTCTTTCAGCTCTTCCATATACAATTGGTGTCAAATCTACAAAGGAAGCTTGCGACAAGCTTTCTCAACGATTTGGACAAGTTTTCATTGCTCATATCCTTTCCTTAAGGAAGCAAATACACAATCTCAAGAAAGGATCCCAAACTATGGGTTCCTATCTACAGCAAGTAAAAATTCTCACGGATTAGCTTGTTGCAAGTCACTCTCTAGTGCTTGATGTTGATCTTCTTGTTTGTATCTTGAATGGTTTGCCCTCTGAGCATAGACTATTTGCATCATCTATCCATGCTAGATTTATGTACATTTCCACTGAAGAATTACACTCTCTATTGATTATTGAAGAGTTATGTTTGCTGGATGAGAGTTCATTTGAAAGCATTATTGCTCTGGTTGCTCAACATCAACAATCATATCCTAAAAATCAATTCAAGCACAATAAAGGTTTGTTTCAAAATTTCAAAGGATCTTCTAATAAGAATGGGCAAGCAAAATCTATGAGCTCAAATTCTCAATTATCTCCTCTTCTGTCCACACCAACAACAACTAAGTTCTTAGGGTCTTTTCCTAATCGAATTCAAATGCCAAATTTGTCAAAAATTTGGTCATTCAACTATTGATTGTTTCCAAAGGCTCAATATGAATTATATTGGCTGTCAACCGGTTGAGAAGTTAGCAACTATGGTAGCTCAGAAGAGTGTGACTCGTGATGACAGTACTTGGTATACTGATACTGGTGCTTTCCATCATATCACATCTGAAATTGGCAATCTCACTCTTGCTGAATCTTATAATGGCACTGACTTAGTTATGATGGGAAATGGTGAGAATCTTATCATTCAAAACACTAGATATTCAAGTTTTTTAGCTAGGGATAATATATTTCACTTGAATAATGTTCTTCATTATCCTATTGTACATTGTAATCTCTTATTAGTAAGAAGGTTGCCCGTGACAACTCTTGCTTATTTCAATTTGATGATAATTCTTTTTGTTCTTTTGTGATCAAGGACAAGAAAACAAGGCAAATTCTCCATCAAAGACTGGTTAAAGAGGACATGTATCCTATTTGTCTCAGAAAAGATCAAAGCAAGGTTCATGTTGTTCCCAAGGCTCTCCTCAGTAACAAAGCATTAACAAAACATTGGGATCATCGTTTAGGCCATCCCTCCTTCAACCTTCTTTCTGTTGTTCTTCATCACCTTAAGATATCTTGTTCATCCTCTCTTCTATTTGAATGTACTCCATGTCAGTTAGAAAAGAGTTGTCGTTTGTCTTTCTCCACTACAACAAGTGTCACTATGACTCCATTACAGTTGCTTCATTGTGATCTTTGGGCCCTTTTTCTATTTCTGGTTGTAATAGTTTTTGGTACTATATTCTCTTTGTTGATAATTTCACTCATTTTGGGTGGACGTTTCCTGTCTAACAAAAGTTTGAATTCTTCATTGTGTTTGTTCAATTCTAGGCTCTTGATCAAACTCAATTTCAACTGCCTATAAAAACTCTTTGAACTAATGGTGGTAGAGAGTTCTCTAGCAACAAGCTTGCTAGGTTTCTTTAGCAAAAAAGAATTCTCTATCAGAAGAGTTGTGTCCATACATCGGAGCAAAATGGTGTTGTTGAAAGGAAACATCAACACTTGGTTGAAACTTCTTAACACTCCTAGCTCAATCTCAGCTTAATTCCTAAGTCATTATGGGTTGAGGCTTTTCATATAGTATTGTATCTTATTAGTCGTCTTCCAATCATTGCCAATAACTCTCTATCTCCATATCAGAAGCTCTTTAGTCAAAAACCTGATTACTTATTCTTGAAACCTTGTGGTTGCAAGTGCTTCCCTTGAATTCGACCATATATAAGAAATAAACTTAAATTTCATAGTACTGATGTGTATTCATTAATTACAGTCAACATCACAAAGGGTAAAAATGTTGGTGTCCTTATACTAGTAAAGTCTATCTTTCGCGACATGTCAGGTTTATTGAAGATGTCTTCCCCTTTCTCCAACTCACATCTACTGATCAAACATCTACTTCAAGTCATAATGATTCTCAGTCATCTGCAGTTTGGGTTGTGCCTATGTCTGTCCCCAATTCTTCTTCTAACTCTTCCTTTGATTTACCTTCTACGAATATTCAATCTTCTTCTTCTTCTTCTTCTTCTGCTAAAGAGCCATCTCTTCACCATATTGTTTTTGAATCATCTCCTTCCCATGTTCCAAATTTGCCTCCCATTTCCACTCATTACATGCAAACTCATTCTAAATCTGGGATCTATAAGAAGAAAGTGTTCTTTAGTACTAAACATCCTCTTCCTCTTGCTCTTGTCTTTGAATTTAGTCCTACTCCTATTGCATATACTCAAGCTTCCAAAAGTTTACAGTGGAGGTTAGCTATGGATTCTGAGTTTAATGCCCTTTAGGATCAACAAACATAGGTTCTAGTTCCATTTGAATAAGGAATGAATATAGTTGGGTGCAAATGGGTTTACTGCACCAAACTAAATGTTGATGGTAGCTTAAACAAGCACAAGGCTCATTTGGTGGCCAAAGGATTTCATTAGCAACCAGGTGTAGACTTCATTGAGATGTTTAGCCCAGTTGTTTAGCATCTAACAATAAGAATTGTGCTTGCAATTGTTGTCATCAAGCATTGGCCACTCAGGCAACTTGTAACAACCCAAATTTTTGGGTGGCATTTTTAGCCAGTTGTTTGATCTAGAGTTCTAGGTTAGCCGTGTTTTCCTCTCGCATATTCATAGCATGGATTACTATTACGTAATGCTACCGTGGTTTTTAAACACGTATTAGTGGCGTGGAATGATTGCACAGAAAATTTAGTATTCAGGACCAGGACTTAAGCTACGTTTAAATGGATCAGGTGTCATAGCATGGATTTGGATGTTGTGATCTAGTGTTTTATGGATGAGCTGGTGTGGACCCTTGTGGAAGTCTTGAGGATCCATTTTGGGTCGTGGCAGTTTATCGAGTGTCTTGGCGGCCAATCTGTCCACTTGCGCAAGCCATTTAAGCCGTAAAAGGTGAGGTGGTTGTGTTTAGACGCCTGTGCTTCCTCCGCATGCCACATCTTCTCTCCTTTTTGTTAGGCACAGTGAGTGCCACGGGGGGCGGGGGGGCGACGGGGGTGGCCAAGGGCAGGGAATTCTAGAGTCTTCCTCGTTTCCTTCTTCTCATTTCTTCTCTTTATTATTTATTTTTTTAATCGAGAGATCGAGAGAGAGAGAGAGAGGGGACAAGGAGAAAAGGGGGAGAGGAAGAGAGGAGGAAGAAGTGAAAGGGAGGAGAGGTTGGTAGTCGTTGCTATGTTGTCGTCGCCTATCGTCGTCGTCATTGCTCACCGTCGTGCGTCGTTGGTGGAGGTACACTCCTCGTAAAAGCTACTTTTTGAATGCATGAATAATTGGAATGTTTTGCCTGGCTATGAAGATCATGAAGCGAGTAACAGGTTAACAAGTGAACGGGTTGATAAAACCTCTACCATTATCTGATCTTAACAGATTAGGTCAGGTCGGATTAGTAGGTCTACCTTTATCCACTTACAACCTTAGCTATGTAACACTCATAAATTAAATTTTGTAATTATTTACATTTTAATGAATTTATTCCTAGACGAGTGTCACTGTTCTGAGGCCCGTTGTGTGAATTTGTGCTTTTAGGCTTAGGCCTCATGGACTGGCTTCTATTGCGTGTCCCTCTGCATTGTGGCACTGTGTGTGTGGACCCGAGTGTGGGGTTTGTGTGAGGCCTGTGTTGTGGGCTGGTTGCTGTAGTTGGTGGTTGGGAGGTGGTCGTTGAGCTCGTGCGGGGTGCTGGTGGCCGAGGTGCGTAGGTGAGTACGTTCTTAGCTACTTCGTGTGCAAGGCTCTGCTCGCGTCGTGCACACTGTTGCTCGACGTTCGCCTTCTTTTTCCTCTTTCTCCTCCTCGGGTGCACACTTCTCCTCCCCTACTTCCCTTTCCCTTCCCTTCCCCCTCACTCTCCTCCCTCCCCACTCTTCCTTTCCCCACTCGTCACCCCTGTCTTTCCTTTCCTGTTCCTTGCGTCGGCGAGAGAAGGAGAGAGAAGTGAGAGAGGCAGAGGCACCGTGAGGCTCAACGTCGGCATGGCTGGAGTTCCTGAGGTTGGGGAAGCCTCGACGAGGGTCGTGGTCGTCGGTGGAGGTCGGTGGTTGGCCGAAGGGCACGTTGGGTCGCCGATGATCGTTTCAGGTACGTATCCCTAATTTAATGTGTAGAAATCATGTAAAATGGTAGAAATGCATAGGATGCATGTAATCTAGGCTAAATTTAATGTTTTAGAATTTTTGGGAATTTATTGTGGTTTTTATGGATATTTATGTCGATGGTTGAAATTTGGGTTGTTTTGACCTTTATACCTTTGTGATTTTGTATCTTGATGTATAGTGAATGGATTTTAGTTTTGTTTATTTGGTTTTGGAGTAGACGCAAGGGTCTACATCTTATGTTTTATTTGAGATTTTTGGTGATTATTTGAGGGGTCCGATCGGAACTCCCACTTCAGGTGATTTTTTGGGTACCTTGCTGCAGGTCGTCTGAATTTTGATAGAAAACTGGGGGCACGGGCCGATTGCGCGGGCCACATGTGAGGGTTCGACAACGGCTCTGGCCCTTGGTCCAGGCTCTGTTGGTATTCAGATGAATGTGCCAAAGGCATTGGCTAGACACATGCTCCACATGCGTGAATCTGCCAGGGCATTTTTAGGGGTTTTTCTGGGATTGTTTTTGGAAATGTATTTTAATGCAATGATTTTCCAGATTAGTTTGTATTGTCCTTATAAGATGGGATTGTGGGCCGTTAGTGGTGGTCTCCTAGGACACTTGATGTGCTGTTTTGCCGAGATTTTGAAAGAATTTCCAAAGATATAAAATGATTTTGGAAAGTGGATTTCAAAGAGATAGTTGGCCTATTTTGGAAAATGGTTTTCTGTGTGTGGGTTGAGACAGTGTGGAACCGTGTCGTCGGGACCAGGGAATGTGACGACATTCTTAGGTGGTCGGGCACGACACCCTAGTTGAAGTCGGGGGTCGAGATACTTGAGGCTGAGGGACGTCAGGTTCTGGAGGTATGAAACTCCTTGACTGTAGTCTCGAGGCTAAGGTTGTGGTCCGTGGGTTGAGGTGTCTTATGGCATGACGAGGAGGTATGATACTCCTGCTGTCATTGTGAGCATTGAGGCTCGGGTGTTGTCGGGTGTGGAGGTATGACACTCCCTCCTGAGCACTGTGTGTGAAGGACGTCGTGAGGAGACGGACCCTATGGTGGCCAATGCGGTGGGACACATACCTTATAGCTAGTAGCGTCCTGAGAGACAGGACAACCTTCCCAAGGAAGGGTTGGATTTGTGAGGGTTCTCCAGGTAGGAAGAATCGTAGGACGGTGATCTCTCCTGCACAGGGTGGCTTCACCGTGGCAGTGCAGAATGCCATGGTTGCTCCACGGTGGACTGCTTGTGGTCAGAGTTTGGTTGCCTAGCGTCGGGCTTCTCGACTTACTATGTGTGGTTTTGGCCATTGAGGGCCTTTGCTTGTGGTTTTGGGCTAGTAGAGCCCCGGTTGTGGTTTTAGCTAGTGTGGGCTTGGTTTGCGAAGTTTTAAGGAAATGGTTTGCGAAATGAATTTAAAAAGAAAAATTAATTATGATTTGTTTTCCGCTGTTTTTCATGAGGTGCGTACTGGATAACTTTTATTACTTACGTTTTTCTCGTGTTCTGGGTTGTAGGTGTAGACATACTGATGGGTTAGCATAGTGTTTACTGGGTGACTTTTATCACTCACGTTTTTCTCGTGTTTTGGGTTACAGGTGTAGACATACTGATGGGTTAGCATATTGCATATAGATCGAAGTCTCCTAGCTGTACACACAGGTTCCTAGTAGATGATATTTTTCTGTTAGCTTTTAATTTCCTGTAATTTAATTTGTTTAAATTATTATGGGAAATTTTGGGGTGTGACAGATCTGGTATCAAAGCTCCAGGTTCACTAGATCGCACTAGGCTAATGCTACACCTAGGGTATCCGGTCTAGAGACTCCATATGTTTTGTATGCATGGTAAAGTCTGCACCTGATTTTTCGCCATGGTTTTCTGGTTGTTGTTTTGTCTGTGGTGCAGGTACTTTACCTTTCTCTGGCAGGATGCTTCCTCGTGGTTGTAAGGACAAGGGCCCCGTCGAGGAGACCGAGCCCTAAGAGGACATAGGTGGATGGAAGGTGGTTTGTGTGGATCTGAGAAGTTTGGCACATGGGATCTCTTACGCCTTTAGCAAGAGTTGTGCCAGTGAGCCGTCGGGTGACTCGTGGCTGAACTAGTTCACGAAGCTTCGTCCACTGTCATTCAAGGACAATGTCAGTGCTAAGGAGAGCGAAGCCTGGCTGGAGAAGGTGGTGAAGATGCTGGAGAGCATGGCGTGCCCAAAGGAGCATTGAGTGCGGTTGGCGACCTATCTGCTGGATGGTGGGGCAGATAGGTGGTGGAAGTCTGTGAGGTTGTTAAAGTTCTCGGACTCAGTCACTATTAGCATTCAGTGGAACGATTTCAAAGCAACTTTCTATGACAAGTATTTTCCCGCTCATGTGAAGCAGTAGCTTCGCCGAGATTTTCGGAGTCTGGAGTAGGACATGATGTCAATGCTCGAGTATGCGACTGAGTTTGCCCAGTTGGAACGTTTTGCTCCTACATATGAGTCTGAGGAGGAACAGGCACAGAGGTTTCTAGACGGCTTAAATGCAGGGCTACAGGTAAAGGTGATGGGCTGTCGCTGCCAAACGGAGGACGACATAGTTGGGATGGCGTATCGCTTCGAGGCTGAGCATCAGAAATTTCTGGAGAGTCGTCCCAAAGGGAAGGGTAAGTCTTCTTTTACCTCCTGGTTCTCTTTCTCTGGTCCTCCAAGTGCCAGTAGTTTAGGTAGTCCTGAGAAGAAGCAGAAGGCGAGGTCCAGTGTTTCCTCTACGGGCTGACGGAGTTTTGCTGGGGGTAGCGGAGCTAGCCTCAGTCAGACAGGGTCTAGTGCTCCAAGTGGAAACCAGTGCTTCAACTGTGGTCAGGTGGGCCACATCGCTGCATATTGTCCCCATCCTCGACGAACCTTAGCTCCAGTGGTGTGCAATAATTATGGGAAGGCGGGACACGTTCAGAGATCTTGTCCGGAACTGCCTAAGAAGGCAAGAAGCGCGCCACAACAACGACTAGGGGACGGGTGTTCACTATTGCAGCTCCAAACGTTGAGTCTTCAGGAGATGTTGTTGAGGGTAAGGATGAGTAGTTGGTTCTGTAACCTCTAAGATTTGTTGTAATCTCTTTGTATTCTGGACATCTGCCTAATTGTATGGATGTGTGGTGTTGTTATTTTGTTTGGCCATCAGGTTCTTTTATTGTGGTTGGCAGGATGACCAAAGTGTTGGTTGACTAAGGAAGTTCTTTCTCCTTTATCTCTGAGTCTTTCGCAGCGAAGTTGGGAGAGAGACCAGTTAGACTACCCTTTCATCTCAGCATGGTGACACCGTTGGGGGAGCACAGTTTAGCATGGAGATATTTGCGGTCTGTCGACTTGAGGCTAAATGGCAAAGAGTTCAACGTTAGCCTGATCATGTTGAACATACAGGAGTACGATGTGATACTCGGCATGGATAGGTAAGCGCAGCAGTCCGCTTTGATGGACTGTGCTTGGAGGAGAGTTTATTTTGGGTCTCCTGAGATGGGTCTTTCTTTGTGCAATGTGGGTGTTAGGGTGAGTCTAAGCTTGTCATTTCAGCTATGAGGGCTTATAAGTCTTTGATCAGGGATTGCGTGGGGTATCTAGTCAGTATAATTACTTCCACTTCTCCAGAGTTGGGTGTTCACAACATCTCCATAGTGTGTGAATATCTTGATGTTTTCTCTGATGATTTGTCTGGTATACCACCTCACAGGGAAGTAGAGTTTTCGATGGATTTGATCTTCGCTTTTGATGTTGTGCCCTATAGCTGGTAGCGTCCTGAGAGACAGGACAGCCTTCCCAAGGAAGAGTTGGCTTTGTGAGGGTTCTCCAAGTAGGGAGAATCGTGAGACGGTGATCGCTCCTACGTAGGGTGGCTTTACCGTGGCAGTGTAGAATGCTATGGTTGCTCTTCGGTGGACTGCTTGTGGTCAGAGTTTGGTTGCCTGGCGTCGGGCTTCCCGACTCACTGTGTGTGGTTTTGGCCATTGAGGGCCTTTGCTTGTGGTTTTGAGCTAGTAGAGCTCCGGTTGTGGTTTTGGCTGGTGTGGGCTTAGTTTGTGAAGTTTTGAGGAAATAATTTGTGAAATGAATTTAAAAAGAAAAAAATTAATTATGCTTTGTTTTTCGCTGTTTTTCGTGGGGTGCGTGCTGGGTGACTTTTATCACTCACATTTTTCTCGTGTTTTGGGTTGCAGGTGTAGACATACTGATGGGTTAGCTAGTGCATATAGATCAGAGTCTCCTAGCCACACACAGAGGTTCCTGGTAGACGATATTTTTCTGTTAGCTTTTAATTCTTGTAATTTAATTTGTTTAAATTATTATGGAAAATTTTGAGGCGTGACGAACTACTTGTCTGCGCCTACAACTAAAATTACAAAAAAACACGCGTAAGTGACCATAAAGGCACCCAGTACACACCTCACAAAAAATCATACAAAATCAAAATAAAATTTGCGATTCGAATCTAACTAAACTTTTAAAACAATTTCCGCAACCATTTTATTTCTTTCAAAAGCTACCAAAACACCAAAATCACTAACACCTGAAAACTCAGACCTCACTAGCCAAAACTTGCAGAAAGCTACATAGGTACACCAAAAACACTTTGAGTCATGTTGTCCAACGTCAAACAACCAAATTAGGTTATAAACAACCACTTAAGTATACTACACTACCACAGACAAGCCACCTTGCAAGGAGCAAGTTCGTTATGGATTCCTTCCAACTGAAGACTCCTCTAAAGGCTAATCACACACTAAGAAAGTCTACTCACCCTACACCTAGGCAAGTTGTCCTCTTTCAAGACAATCAGAAATGGAGCACGTGCACTATCTGCATTGACTAAACACATGCAAGGTACACTCTCTCGGTGTCTACATTATGGTACCTAGAATAACTAGAGTGTCATACCTCTAAGTCTAGACAGTATCCTAAGTCTCAGTACCCTGAACGACTAGAGTATCATACCTCTAGATTTGAATGGTACCTTGATCCATAGACCTTATCCTCGGCTTCGTGAACAATAATCCAGGAGTACCATGCCTCCAAGATCTAATAAACACTTACCTACAGTTTCTTGGTCTCTGACCTCAACTTAGGTGATGTTCAAATCACCAAGTCAAAATACTAGAGCACCAATAATACGGTCTGATTTGGACCTTGGAATTTGCAAGACCCACCCACACAAGGCACTCATGGGACTAGCCCGTGAGGCTTACTTGCAAGGTTCCCTTGAAATTCGAAGGCAACAGTTGGAAAATAGGGCACCCAAAATCACCTCAAGTGGGATTGACTGACGATCACACCACGAGCACCACAAATTTCACAAAAAATACACAAAATGTAAATATTCAAGTGCAACACAACAAGGTGCAAGAATCAAAGTATTCTGGTAAATGAAATTCAAGATATGAAAATCAAAGAAAGAAGGACATAGTCGGGTGCATTGTTCACCCGAACAAAAAATACACTGTAAAAGCCACCATAAATCTCCTAAATTCATGGAATCACTACCAGGCATTAAAAACATGCTAAACAACATTCCTATGGTATTTCTAAACGTAACTAAAAGGAAGGCGATGAAGTGTACACCTTGACGATCATACTAAAGGACCTTCTCACCATCGACTACCCAAATTCTCTTCTGACGATCACCATAGCTCCAAAGCTTCCCTCAGCCTCCTCACGAGCTTGCTTAGCTTCTAGGATGAAGATTGGAGCTCACTAGATAAAGGGATGGTTGGTCGACGAAGTTCACCCACCCTCACCACTCGGTCTCTCTCTCTTTTTGCCTCTCTCACTCTCTTTGGACTGGAAGGGAGGAGGGAAGAAGGAGATGAGATAGCCTAAGGGAGGAGGGAAAAAGAGAGGAAAGGATTGGAAGTCGATTCTCTGGGCTTGAGAGTCAATGAGGAATGATGGTAACTTGTAGGAGGCTTTGATCCCCTATAGCCAACCACTTCTCAAGCAACAATCACTTCACCACACAAGATCGCAACAACTCTCAACGTCGAGTCAACCCACACACAACTACAGTGCATCAACCATTCCGAGAACAATTGAATTAACTGAAATGCACTCCATGATGCAAACATGCTAAACCAACCCCACGAGTCCCATTCGCGGGATTAGACTGTGAAGGCCACCCGTGATGGAAGCCTGTAAGTCCAGTTAACTCAGTGGGTTAAAATCAAAGATAGTGCCCAAAACACCAATCTCTAACTCAACAAAATGAGGCTCCATGCCATTAACATCCATTCATAATTAAAAATCATTAATTCTAATCAATTACATGTGCAAATGAATTTTCGGGTGTTACATCGACTTGATTTAATAAGTTTATATAAACGACATTCAAATAGAAATTTTGATTAGAATATGCCTCCATTGTTCTGTATCCTTAATCTTTAGTCATTATAATTTAGGGAACCTTTACACTAAATAGCTCCACATTGACATCAGGTAAGCCTTTCCTGTTTGGTGGCTCCATGCTTATAGTCAAGTAATCCTTTCTTAGGTAATACTTTCCTAAAAAGTCCTTTTTTAGACTTGAAACTTGATTTGATTAATATTCTAATCTAAATCACTTTATAAGTTATTGATAAAACATAAATATTAATAACAAGACCAGTCAAAAGGAATTTGAGAAATTCTTTTCATTTCTGAATGAAACGAGTTGGACATAAAAATAAAAGTCAATTATTTATAATCTCATTATAAACTCAATAATGTATACTATCTATTAAACATCAGTTCATAAAATTCATATTTTCAATCCTAATAATCCATTTTCTGGAAATGTCTATTAGAAACAAAGATGTAAAATATCACGTTATCTTTCCAACACATCTAAAATTATAACATTCCAACTTACATATTGAAAGTTATTATCGAAATAAGACTTGTGATGCAGATAGGACAGAAATTTACCTTATGATTAAACTTTCATTGCTATCAACATTAATCTCTTCTGTTTTCTTTCACTGCCTTTCTCCCTCTTTCTCCCTCTTTCTCTTCAATATATAAGACTCTTAAAAAACTAAAAGTTCTTAAGTCACATAGATAAAGAGGAAAAGATATTTTCATGAAAATCATTGACATAATTCACTTTCCTATTTTAGATATAATTAAATTTAAATTTCCATAAGTAATAAGGTAGTTAATCTTATTCAAGATTTAAATTCACTTATCTTAATTTAAATATTTTTAATTCAAATCTAAATCAATCTTTCTATATCTATAATTTCAAACTCAGAAAAAATCAAAAATCTTACTTTATTCAAATCTAAATCAAGTAGCTATTTTCTAGGTAGCACTTTCCTAAGAAGTCCTTTCTTAGACTTGAAAATTAACATGGTTAATGATATTTATTTAATTTAAATATTCTTGATTCAAATCTAAATCTAATCTTGGCATATTTATAATTCAAATTAAAAAAATCAAGGATCTTACAATCTACCACCCTTAAAATAAATTTCGTCCTTGAAATTTCTCATACTAAAATTATAATCCAAAACAAGATTTTACAGTTAAATCTGGCTATTCTATCTTCACTTAAATCTAGATCCAAAGACCTTAATGCTCTAACACTATTAATTTAAATATTCTTCACTCAAATCTAAATCTAATTTGCTATATCTATAATTTCAAATTAAAAAAAAATCAGAGATCTTACACGTGATCACTTGTTCTAAACGATAATGAACAATATGTCAAAATCTAAAATAACTTGAGTAAAAAAAACAAATTTCATGTGAGACATGTGATTGTTTTGAACTTCGTTAAGTAAAAGGTCAACATATAAAATAACATAAGTTAAGAGACTATTTTATTACATTAAAATGGTTAAAGTAGCATTATTAGAAATGAAGAATGTTTATAGTAATAAAATATAATTTACTCTTTCTTTTTACTTACATTTTAAACTATAAGAAGTAAAAAGAAAATAGGAACTGTCATCAACTCTATGCGGATAATTTTAAAATTTCCTTATTTACTCTAATTTTCTTTATCATTTTGTCTTATCCGAACTTTCTATTATCTAATTTCATATTTCCAATCTACATTCTTCGATCACTTTTATCTTGTTATTTCAAAATTTTCTCTAGAATTCTCTATTGTATTGAACAAGTTTCTCCTCCTTTATAAATTTTAATAATATCCTCTCATTATATAATTAACCAAGTAAATCATCATTTTTTGAAACCACATCAAATTAAATTTACTACTACTTTACTTATATTTTTTACCAACTTATTAATATTTAATAAACATTTTAAAAAATAAATACACGATGTCGTTGGTTTTTCATTTAATGTGTTCTAATTGTACTAATTAATATTTTAGTAGTGATGAATCCTTAATGATATTTTAAACCATAGATAAATTCATAAGTTAGTTGAATATATTATTTAGATATGAAGGATTTAATTAAGATAACATATAAAGATTAAATTTAAATTAAAATCAATATGACTAGTATTATTTATAAGAATAACAAGTTTGCGTATTAAAAGTTTAAAACCCCAAATAGAGAAATAAAAAAACAAAAAGAATAAACGAACGGACAAGATTGCTTGAATAATATCTAAATTAAAGAGGGCAAGCGAGCATCAACTGCTAAGAAGCTTCAAGCTTTACTCCAAGACGAAGATAGAAAAAAAAACCCTAACTCTCCTGCTACTGCTTCCTCCTCCGGATTCCACCACCACCATTGCGTCCTCCGGATTCCACCACCTTCCGAACTGCCCCTTCGATCCACGAATCGGAGGTATGCTTCTCCGTCTTCCTCCGGTCGATTTTTTCGACAAGAAAATAATGTCTTTTTCCGATCAGACGACGAAGCAAGAGAGGACTTCCTCGTGTTCATCTGCGTTCTCGCATGTTTCATCGATTTTTGGGTGTTTTCCTGGCGGTGGTCGTGATTGAAAAGTAGGGGAATGTGTTGTTTTGCTGGTTGAATCGTGCATTCGGTTTATTGTGTGTAGAAAAGAGCAGCGAAGATGTCTCGAAAAGGGTTGATGGAGCAGGACCTGAGCAAGCTCGACGTCAAGAAGCTGCACCCGCTGTCTCCTGAGGTCATCTCGCGCCAGGCCACCATCAACATTGGTTTGCCCCCTTCTCTAGCTCCTTTAAATAATGGTTTTGTCCCCTTCTCTCAAATTTGATTCTTCTTGTTGGTTAATTGTTCATGGCTGTATTAACATTGGAGTAAGGGTGGTGGTGGTGATGATATTGTCGAAGTTTCCTTGTTCTGTATTCTCTCGTGTCTATTCAAGAGGAACCGAATGTTGAAGCCCATTTGGCTAAAGAAGTTTCTCTTTGTGTACCTGGCAAAAGTATGAGCAGCTTTTTCCTAGGCAATTGGCGAATAACTTAGCAGTCACCTATTCCCACAACCCCACTACAAGTATCTTACGAGTGTACTGGGAATTAGTGTGATTGTGCAAGATTGGAAGTAAACACACCCATTTTTTGCAGCTTTTGATATTGTACAAAGTTTGACGTTTCATACTGTGGCAGGGATGTTTTATGATGTGCTTCTATTAGGTTTATACTTCTATGCAAACTTGCATACAAGTGTAGACTATAGAACTGCATTTCTAGAAACCTAAAATGAGACAATTTTAGGCTGTATTTTAAGATTGATCTCCCATCTCTTCACATGAAACTGATATTTGTACTTTGTTGAGACTTAAATATTTAGTGGTTACTTGCTACTTACTTTTGAGACCTGAATGTACTCTATTTTGCAATTCAGGAACAATTGGTCATGTGGCACATGGAAAATCAACAGTTGTGAAAGCAATATCTGGTGTTCAGGTAAACACTCTGCTCTTTCTTGTGCCTTCTTAGATCAAATTATCTTGTAGGTTCGAGTAGTGGTTTCCTTTTAGGTAAGCATAACAGCTATTTCAATGCTTTATACAATTATATCTTCAAAACATGCAACTTCAATTGCATGGGCTAGTGGAGTTAAGTGCTTAAATAGGTGTGGTTACAGTATGTAGAAGAAATTTCATTTTTTTTACCAAGGGAAACTTCAAAGGGTCCAAAGGTGGGATAGAAATATATGGTTGTATCTTGCAGAAACATGTTACTCAAACCGCATTCCTTCAACTTTTTACTGCTCAAAAAACTGTAGTTTCTTTAAGGATATATTGTTATTTTCAAGCCAAGCACCTAAGTATATGTTTTCAATTTTCATACCTTTTAGCACACTGCCATGTTACAATCTTTAATTAGTTCTAGGTTAATGCTGACCAGGGTAGTCAAGGCAAGTCGCCTCAGGCAACCACATGAGGGGCTGGGGGGTCGCCTTGACAGATTAGGTTCAATCAGGTGATCTCGTCAGGTCACCTTGACTCACCTTAGTCACCTTTTTGGCCTTACTGAAAGGCAGTTCTTTTCCAGACATTCTCTTTTCCTCCTTTGGTATTTTCTTTCCCTCATCTTTTCTCTTCTTTTTTGCTTCCTCTATGTCCTCTTCTTTTTCTCTTCCTCTCGTCTTTCTCTTTGTTCTCTTCTTCTTGTCTTCCTTTGTGTTCTTTTTTGTTCTTCATCTTCTCTTGTTATTACTTCTCATCACACAATCAAATTCATGTTTTTTTTATTCGCACTTACACAAAAAAGTTCTCCTTTTTTTCAATTCTCTTCACGTTTTTCTTGTTCACACACACACACAAAAGAAACTATACATGCTACTAAAATCCTCTTCGTTTTGTTGAAAACTTTAAATATTCAAATTTGTGTAAAATGGCTAGAAGAAAGCATTATGTTGTACTTTGTAGTTTATTTAGTTTTTGATTACATTATTATTTTGTTGAATGATTGGATCTTTATTTTCATGTTATAAGTATATATTCCTTTTATGTTCTTTATAATTCGTTACCTTGCTACAATCAGGGTGTCACCTCGCCTCCCACCCAATGCCTCGGATGTTTTGGGGGGTGGGTGTTGCCTTGACGTTGATTCTCGTCTTGGCCATGCTGACATGTTCTGCGTTGTATAGAAATTCCTATTTTAGGGAGTAATGCATTAGGTTGTTTTCAGAGTTTTGTACTTTTTAGCATACTTCCACTTTACAATCTTTAATATTTTGCATGTATTACCTTACATGTTCAATTACGTAGGGTCTTGCTGACTGATTGTGTATAATGTCAGAAATTATTAAGCAATTTCACTTGTTTGTAGTGAGAAATGCATAAGGAATGTCTTTCTCATTATTTCAATGTTGGCAGACTGTACGTTTTAAGAATGAATTGGAACGTAATATCACCATCAAGTTGGGCTATGCTAATGCGAAGATATACAAATGTGAAAATGACAAGTGCCCCCGGCCAATGTCCTACAAGTATGTTTTTTCTTGGTAGAACTTTAAGATACTTCTCTTTCTTTGCTTTATTAACAATTCCAGCTGTTTTTTCAGAGCTTATGGAAGTGGTAAAGAAGACACTCCTTTCTGTGATGTGCCAGGGTATGAAAACTCCCGAATGAAACTCTTGAGACATGTCTCCTTTGTGGACTGCCCGGTATGTTATTATTTCTTAAACTTTTAGTCTTTTATGATACTCTTGAAATGATATGACTAATACCACAGAAAGAGGTTTAATTATATGTAAGTCAACTAACATTTTCATTGGTTTAAGGAGAATGCATGCATGAAAACCATACTAGTTATTTGATGGGAGATCAGGTTCTTAGTTTTCAATTCTGAGCATCACCTATTATTGTGAACCTCTAGCAGTAACTAACGTTTTCTTATAAAGGAATAGTTTCATGTGATGTTTGTTAATTAGTATTATTGCATTTGCAATTTTTTTTTGTGGTGATATCTGACTGATTCTTTTTTAAAAGAAGGGAAAATGTTTTCAGATAAAGGATTTTAGATTTATTATACATTTTTACTCGATTAATTTACCAACAAGAATTTGTTTGGTAGGGTTGTTATCTAGTACTCTAGTTCATACATCTCTTGCTACTGATTTGAAGACATGCTAAAAGAAGAAACTGAAAACACCTATTTATGGCTGTTGAATGAGTCTCCCAAGTGCATGCCAAAGAGGTTATAGTGAAAATACCTTTTTGTTAGTGTACTGTAAAATGTCTCAATTACAAGATAATTATATACTTCCAGAAAAAGAATAGAACCACAGCTTTCGTTGCATCGATACTCTGTGCAATACCTGTATTCAATGTGATCGTAAGTCATTAAAAAGTTGGAAGACATCATCTTAAAGTTGGAAGACATCATCTTGCAGCAAAAACTTTGAGTTTGAGAAAGTCCAAGTGGATCTTGACTCTTGCAGGAAGCACATTGCCTTGGTATTTCCTGATGCATAAAAAAGTGAACATTTTAATATTCTCTTGGCATTGGCTGCCAAGGGAGGCAATGAATTGGAGTCCAAAAAAAGTTTCTTTGGCCATGAAATGCAAGGTTAGTAGTTGTACTGTTGTACAGTTCTTTACTACAACACTTCCCAGTTGACATAAAGGACATAATCATGGGCCACCAGTCTAAGAAAGCATTTAAATATGGTAGGATTTTAAGAAGATAGAAGTGTGAATGTCGTAATTTATTTGTTTTCCCTGTCCATAAATGGCATATTTTGAGCTGCCCTGATTTTTTGAACACAAGTATCATATTTATAATTCTGCCAATTACCAAAAACTTCCAAATAAGGCGGGCACTTTACATGTTCTGCAAGTTCCTGGGCCAAAGTCCACATAGATGGCATGCATATAGGCATGATTATGTCAGTAAAAATGCTCACTTGGTCCGTAAATCAGCACCAAGAACTGCATTTTTGCTATATCTTCCATGGCATATTGGCAGTTTTCAACTGGGAACATTTAGCTTGTGCTGAAGTTGATTTCATGTTATTCCATTGACAAAGGCTTGTTCGGCTGTTTCTGGAGAAAGAAATGCATTTACTGGCTACTAACACTATTATAAGACTCATTTTTATATAAGTTGCAAAACTACATATTTGATGACTATACTGAATTGTTGTAAGGTAGCGGTCCTTCCTTCATGCTCTTTGCATTTATTAACTCTTTTTAAATGTTTCTTAATTGCTGAATACAATTAGTGGTTTTTCTTGGCTTGAGTGGTCACATGATCTAAACCTTCTACCTCACATAAACAGGGACATGATATTCTCATGGCTACCATGCTTAATGGAGCAGCTATCATGGATGGAGCATTACTTTTGATAGCTGGTAATGAAAGTTGTCCCCAACCTCAGACTTCTGAGCATCTTGCGGCTGTTGAAATTATGCGTCTGCAACACATCATTATTTTGCAAAATAAAGTTGATCTTATCCAGGAAAGTGTAGCGATTAATCAACAAGAAGCTATTCAAAGGTTTATTCAGGTCAGTTTGCTTTCAAATTTTAAATATACTGGGAGACGGTGGATATTGAGCCCCATCGTTTTTTCATGATTTGTTATTTTGATGCATAAAAATGAGCAATTTTTTGTCCTCTTTTCCCAGGGCACAATTGCTGATGGTGCACCAGTAGTCCCAATATCTGCTCAGTTGAAATATAATATAGATGTCGTCTGCGAATATATTGTTAACAAAATTCCAATTCCAGTTAGGGATTTTGAGAAGCCACCAAATATGATAGTAATTCGGTCTTTTGATGTGAATAAGCCTGGTTCTGAGGTTGATGAGATAAAAGGTGGGGTTGCAGGAGGAAGTATCCTTAGGGTATGTTTCTATTGTTGATTTAGATTGGATGTATCATGAGTTCCAAACTTCTGATATGTTTTGAATAGGCATGCTTGAAAATTTCTCCCATATTTCTATTGGCCTGAACGAAAGTGATCTGTTTTTATAGCTGTTATGTTTCACCAATAGAATATACTTGAAAATTATTTTATCCATCGTTGTTTGATTTTCACTTTAGAACTTGGTTTTGTACTTGAGTATATTTGTTTTGTACAATAGGTCCATATTTGGCTTATTATATATATGTGTGCAATACTTGTTCATACAATTCCTAATCTAAAAGATCTTGCTTGCTGAAGGGTGTTTTGAAAGTGAACCAATGCATTGAGGTCCGACCTGGCATTGTTGTTAAAGATGAGAGCGGTAATATCAAGTGTACTCCAATATACTCGAGAATAGTTTCATTATATGCTGAGCAAAATGAGCTTCAGTTTGCTGTCCCTGGGGGTCTCATTGGGGTAGGGACCACAATGGATCCCACATTGACTCGAGCTGATAGGTTGGTGGGGCAGGTTCTTGGTGAAGTTGGTTCATTGCCTGAAGTGTTTGTTGAGCTTGAGGTACTATGATTTTTGTTGCTGTTTTCTTTGCATGAATACAATTTTTTTGTGCTGTTCAAAGCTGTCATAATGGATTTTCAATCTTCAGGTCAACTTCTTTCTTCTTAGACGGCTTCTTGGAGTGAGGACAAAGGGCACTGAAAAACAAGGGAAAGTTTCAAAGCTGACCAAGGGTGAGATCCTTATGCTAAACATTGGGTCCATGTCAACAGGTGCTCGAGTAGTGGCTGTGAAGAATGATCTTGCTAAGCTGCAGCTTACTGCACCTGTTTGCACCAGCAGAGGGGAGAAGATTGCCCTGAGCCGACGTGTCGAGAAGCACTGGCGTCTCATTGGTTGGGGTCAGATTCAAGCTGGCTTGACTCTTGATATTCCAGCACCCCCATCTGAAATATTGGTTTAAGTGAGACAAGAGTACTACATATTTCTTAATCCAAGAAAAGAGAATACCAAGAGAGAATGCGGAGAGGTAGGGAACTCGTTGGAAGTGTCTGTATGAAATGGAGAAGAAAAGACCGGCATAAATTTCGTTTCCATCCTATTATTTGCTTTCATTTTATCAATTAATTTTGTGCTTGCATTTTAAGTACTTGTGAGTTTGTATCCATGATCTTGGTTGTTTCTTGAGTACCTGTACTCCATGCAAGACTATCACACAAATTTTGACTTTTCACATAAAGTTATGCTAGATTATCAGTTAATTTTGTGTTTGCTACTTGTGAGGCAATGAATATCATTCTTTTGTTGTTTAGGATTTCTCGTAATATCTAATCGTGAAGTGTTATGGTTTAGAACATTTGGTTCTTTTGATTCTACCGTTTGTGACAAGAAAACAAGTTATCTTCTTGTCCTGTGTGAAGCATATTTAACTTGAATTTGATTTAACTAGTCATTCCTCATTGGCAAAAGCAAGAACATCTGATGTACAAATCACGTGAAGACGATGTCGTCCAGGCAAGTGATCATCCTATTGGACACGCTTGATTAATTTGACTGTCAAAAGGTTTTTCCTTATCGACCACCCAATTGTACTAGTACCTCTTCCGTGAATGAGAAAGAATGATAGGACTTTTGAAATCGTTCCTACGTGTAAAACAAAATTAGGAACTAGTTCAAGGGAGCAGGTATGGACTCTTGAAATCATTCTAACCTGTAGAACAAAACAAGTACCTAGTTCAAACTGATAATGGATATGGCATTATCTCTTGTCAAAGATAGTAAATCCTACAAAAAGATCATTCTCATTTCTCTCAGACCATCACGAACTTGAGACTTCTTAACCGCTCAGAAATTTCTTCTCCTTCTGAGATGAAGCTCGTACCTAATTTCAAGCCAGTTACGCCAAACTTCCAAAGATCCTAAGGAATCCAGTGTCTTAAGAGATCATGCCAAAAAAGGAACATCTTGGATTCACTTGCACAAAAGTAATGATGTCATGACCTCACGTACGTATAGCCTTCAACAAGATTAAATAGGAAAAACAACTGAATTGTCAATGATGCCGATCCCTGAAGCATATCATGCACTTTTGACGATTGCAAGGCATCCCATGTAAATGTGACACTCACTCCCGTCTCCAGATCGAGCTATTAAGCAACACTTTTCAAGTAATGCTTTATTTCATACCTTCAATATTGGTCATTCATCAGTAGGATTACTGATAATGCTGAAAGGAACTGCTAGATGCATTCGTTGGGAAGAGAGAAAGCAAAACAAACCCATTGTCTAACTGACAGTCACATCAATTAAATTGCGTAAGGGATGAACACAAAGTTCATGTTGTTTCATGAGTGCCTTTCCATGAAACTGTTTGGCATCAGTGCCTCGCACAAGGTTGCGTGCTTGCATGCATTGTTTCTTTCTTTCACATAGATTAGTATCCACAAGTGTGATTAGAAAAGATATAAAAACCGTATGGTGTGTAGGATACTAATGCTTCTCTAGAGAGGGGGTGAATAGAGATTTTCAGGTTTTAATTAACTCTTTGAAATTTGTTATGCAATCTGAATAATCTTAAGGATTTACACACAAGAATTCAATCACAA
>JAMKQA010027456.1:0-34234 GCA_024699735.1 Posidonia australis
AAAAATTAGGGATTAAAAAAAATATATATATATGGCTGTTGCTGCATGGGTCGGACTGGGCCTACCCGGCGGGCCCCTGCGGGCCGACCGGCCTGGGCCGGCCCGGCCCGTTTTCCATGTCTACTGTCACGTCTACACGTGTTGGTGTAGCAATCTACTTGTTTCGTTGGTGTTTTGGATTAAGTCGTCTCTGTTATGTGGACCTATCACGTCCACACGTATTGGTGTAGCAATCCAGCTACCTCGTTGGTATTTTGATCCACATGTCTAGAATATCTACTAGTACTACTACTTTCATTTATTTCAAGTTATGTAGTTTTTAGTTATCAATAACACAAAGAATTATTATGTAACAAGTTGGATATGTTAGATGCTCTAGTTTGAAGGGGAGTGTTAGATTAAATGGATCTTTGTGTTATCTACTTAATAGGTTACTTGTAGGTTAAGTATGCGTTCTCTTTTATATAGGAGATGATAATCCTTTGTTATGAGATGACCAATACAGTAGTTTCTTTCCATCCAACAAACTCTATTATGGGGGAAGTTTGTATTTTCATAAAAATTTTGAGCTAGTGATTTGTGTTTACCTTTTTGAATGTCTTCAAACAAAGTCCATGTCTAAGTAGACACTGTAAGTCAATTGAGAAGAGTGTGTAGTTGCTGTTGATGAGATCTTTTGAAAGAGTGGAAACTTTTACTTCAGTCCTACCTTCATTTATTCTGCCTCTCTTAAATTTATCCAAACCTTTCTGTAATATTTATTTTTGATTTGTTAAGCGTCTGACCTTTTGTTGTGCATGCTAGTATTAGTGTTATGTTATTGTTGCAAAGCAGTCAGAATTACTATAAATTTCCATTACTTTCAGGCTTGCAGAAGATTGGCCAGAAGCTATGCAAATTGTTCGCCTCATATCCCAGGATCACATGAATAACAAGTTGTCCCAATTATCTTTCTTCCTTGAGGCATATGATATGTTCTTTTCTGTTGTATTAATTCTCAATAACTATTGTTCTTCTGGTTGTTTTGTTTTAGGCAATATGTTGGAAAGGCAGACCTTCTAGTTTTCCGGCCTTTAAATCAACATGGGTTTCTTGGACAATTACAAGATAAGAAACTTGTAAGTTCTACTATTACCAGATTCTTGTTACAATATTCATATTTTTATGTGCAGTAAATTATGGACATGGCGACTATCAGAGTAACCCGGCCAACCATCTAGACAGGTGTAACTGTGTAACAGATGTCACAAATCCCTTATACCTAGTATAAAGCTGCAGTATATGCCATTTTGTGTGGTTACTGTGGTTTGGTCTGTTTGGCGTGTCACCTTCAGGCTTCAGCATCACATTTAGTGCCCATTGATCTGATTTGTGCTAGTTTATTGGTTCAGTGTGCAGTTATTCAACTGCCTTCTCAAACATTGCTGCTTTCAGTTACCGACAAGACGAGTCGTTTGATTGGCATGCTTTTTCCTGGGGTAAGCTGGTAGAACACATTTGTTTTGAGGTTAAGCACATATACTTGGAAACTGAGTTGATTTCCTATCATCGAAGGACATGGTGGTTTTCAAACCCCAAGTATCTAATCAACAGCAGCAACAACTTCAACAACAGCAGCTCCACCAGCAACAGCAACTTCAACAACAGCAGCAGATGCAGCAACAGCAGGTTCAACAGCATCAAACCCAGCAACCGCAGAGACCGCAAATGGTTGGTACAGCAATGAGTCAGTCATTTGCTCAAGGTCCTGGAAGATCTCAAATGATGTCTCAAGGCATGATGCAGCAACAAGGACAAGGAAATATGCCCGGAGGAAACTTTTTGCCCTGATTGATGGGTGGCGACATTTGGAGGCTCCTCATGCGTGTACAGTTTTTCCTAAGCAAATAGTGAACCCCACACAATATGGTAGGTTCATAAAAGATGGGGTGTTTGTTATATTTAGGTGGACCATGAATTGAAGAAAATGGGTACTTGTATAACAGAACCAATATTTTATTATTACGAGAAGTAACCATGAGTATTCCCTTTACTGAAAATGTTGATTCACGCAACATGAGCAAATCGTATGGCAAACTCAAAGAGAGAAAAAGATGGTGGGTTTGCTAGAAAGTTGATGAGTTATGATCTCTTAGTTTTGGTTGAAGGCATATTATTTTCTCAAAATCATGGATGGTTTTCCCACTAATATCTGGTATTTGCTTTAATGGAGGTGACATTGCATTGAATCCTTAAGAATCAGTCTAGCTACTCAAGAGATTCGTAATAATTCCAGCTTTCTACTGTTAATAATCTCGTTGGGAACAGATTATAATGAGAATCTGAGTTTTCTAATTTTCGTTTAGTTAAGACAATCCTTCTAGAATCTTCCTACCAAAAGTACCTATACCAAATGCTATTATGGTTGAACGTGGATGGATTAAATACATAAATGCAAAAATAGCAAATCTCATTTTTCATCTCATACAGTCATACCACTCAATATGACCCCAATATGTTTTCTAAAAAAAATATGACTCCATTATATTTATATAAAACAATTAAAAAGTAAAGATATTATTTCTACCCAGGAATCTCCTCATTGCTGACTTCATGTTTATCTTAGTATATATTATTATCAATATATTGCATTTTGTGATGTTTATATAGATCCTTCTTCTAGAAATTACATTCATCATATTCCTATCACTTTAATTTCTTTTTTAAATACTTATGCTCGTGAGGATACCTTCCCTTTTGAGTTGTGGCTTCCTATGTATACACCCTCTGTTCCCTTTTATTTTTTAAATTAATTTCCTAATTTATTAGATACCCTACAAATAGCTCTTAATTGGGCATTTTTTGAGTTTTAGATTGGTTATCCCTTTTTTTTATTGGATTCTTTACATATATATCCTTGAAAATGATCATAATTGTGGATATATTCTTGTTTTCTAACAAATAACTAGTACACTTTTGTATTCTTGATCGGTTAACATACATACCCTTATCATGAACTAAGAAGTATATTTTATGTATTCATTAGTTAAGTTATAATAAAATAAGTATTTTACACTTGATCAAAAAGTTCAACAAGTCAAAAAAGTTGATAGAAAGATAAAATGGTTAATAAGTCAACAAAAAAAATGAAAAAATAAATATTAAAAGTCAAATAAAAAAGTGTTTTATAAGCTAAAATTAAAGGTAAAATAGTTATTTTATTATGACTTAACTGCAAACTACATAAAATATGTATCTTAAATAACGGTAAAGTTATGCATGCACAACAGCACAAGTAAATATATTTATTATGACTTAATTGCAGACTAGTATAAAAAATATATATTAACTTGTATACACAAGTTAATATATAAACATATGCTAATGGATCGAGAATACAGAGAAGCACAAGTTATCTGTTAAAAGACAAAGTTATGCTTGCAATTTCGATTATTTCCAAGATTATATATATGTAAATGATCCTTCTTTATTTAAGCCAAAATTAATTTTCTTCCTTTTACATATATGCGACTAAGATTACTGGAAAAAGCCAATTTCATGGCAGAAAAGAATGTTCCAACTTCATCAATCAGACAATCACTCACAGTATGCTCTCGAATTCTAACAGCTTAATTCTAAAACTCCCAACCATTCCAGTGAAATACCCATCAAGAAAAACAATTACATGAGTGGCATTTCCATCGATAATAATAAGGTACAAAGGTGTGAAAGACTGGCAAGCCGATCCTAGTTAGATAATGTGATGTCAAGCACATGTACATACATCTCTATTGTGAGAAATACGGATAAGCATTTGTAGATTGATATGGGCCATCAGATTTGGAAAATATCATGATCAATGACGACCTTGTAGCACTTAGTTGTCAGCTATAGAACCATCTCCAACACTTTCTGAAGAGCAGTCATGCAAACCATGAGAAGATGAACACCTACTTGAGCTGCTCGCATCTTGAAAACCATTCCGCTTCTTTTGTGATGCCCACAGCTGTTCACTCCTTTTGGAACATGACTCCTGCAAAATATTGTGATGTTAATACCTATATACTTAGTTCGGGTTAAAAAAATACATCATATCTTTGTAATTTTTAAAACTGCAAGCAAAAATGGTGAGATCAACATGTATCATAATAGGTTGTTTAATTCAGATGTCTGCAAGTCTAGTCAAAAACATAGCTAGACAATTTACAAATATAAATTGTTGTCAAGTTTTTTTTTCTAAGTTCTATACCCGAACTTGTTATCTCTCAACTGGAGTAATAATTACGTATTGAATAAGTTATACTTTGTAATAAATGCTTTTTAGGATTTCTTATGCAAATGAAAGCAACTTTTGCTATCAGGAAAACCAAAAAAGACAAAAAATAAATCACCAAAATAATCCTGGGATATTTCTATATAAACCAAAGTGATCATAACAAATTCATCTCTTATTAGCGAAGTGGCAGCAAGGAAACCAATCTAGAGCTATCAAGTAAACCATATGCATTGTTAATTTAGAAGATCAAATTAAACAAAAACAAACCAGGTTGTGTGTTGATCCTGAACAAGAAGGGATAATGAATCCAGGTGTCTTGAGTTCCAATTCTGTCGCGACATTACTGAAATCTTCAGCCTTCTCAGCATTTCTTTGCTGATTAGTAGAAGCTTTACTTCGTGAATCTTGCAAGCATAAAGTTTGTGGTCTACTACTGCTTGGTTTTGGATGAGAAGAGGGCATGCATGAGTTCGGAGGTGCTTCAACTTGAGTGTTACAGGGAGAATTTGATGAAAGAAAAGGAGGGCAGGTATTAGGAACTCCTGCATTTGGAAAGAATGGGTATGGATGTAAGGAGGGGTGTACTGGAATCGGACCTGGAGGAATGGCCATAGGTACTGCATATGGATAAAGTGGTGGTGGGCCCATTATAGCAAAGGGATCTATTGGTGACCAAGGAAACATAGTCCTCAGTTGTTGTTGATACTGAGCATTGAGACCATCAATATCAGATTTTAATGTCACCTTTTCTTCTCTGAGTTCATTCTTCTCTTCTGTCAACTACAGAGAACAACAAAAAAAAATAAATACAAGATGGAAACATCATAATTGTAGCCACAAGGAGTTATCCCCTTAATACATGGAAATGATGGAAAACATAATATTTGATATGAAAAGCAATCCACAGGGTTCCATCCTGAAACAAAGGAAACCCACCTCATGTGATTCGTCTGATAGTGATGTATATTCTGCCTTCAACCTGCTGACTCGTGTGGTCAAGTCTTTGAGTATTTGAATTGTGTCTATGAGTATTGTTGCCTTATCATTTTTAGGCTGATCTGGATCTGCAATACAATAAACAGAAATCAAGTTGGTTGTAAATGACCATAACTAGGGAAATAAAAAGAAGTATATTGTGCACTTCATCTTTTAGCACTTAAATATCAAAGACTAGGCTGTTTCATTATTTAACGATGATATTATGTACAGCTCATAAGTTATTTGGATATGTTATGATTACTTCTGGAAATCAGCCTTAACAGAACAGCAGTATATCATGCAAACTTCTGTCAGTTCAACACCTGAAACATGAAAGCAGGGACTATTTTGTGCAACTCAGAATTCAGGAAGCAACATTTGCAATCCTGACTTCTAACATTTAAAACTCTAAGGCTATTTGTTTTTGTTGAAACATGACAAACAAAATGAGAAATTTTTGAATTCCCTTGTACTTGTCTACACTCAGAAAATGAATTTTGTGTGTTATACACCTCAAAGGTAGGCAACTACCTAATACTTTTCCAAGCTCAACAAACTGCTCATTTAGTCGATCCCTCCTCAATTTTTCACGGTCAGCCTTCAGAACCTTACGTGCAACAAGGCCATCCTTGACCTCAGTCTCAACGCTTTGGCTGTAAAAAGGGTAATCAATTCAACAATAGTTGAAATAGAAGGTGCCCGATAAAATATAAATTATACATCACATAAATGACATTAAAAATTCATGATTTTGTAAAACACATGCTTCTATACAATAGCAAATGAAAATAAAGAAACATAACAACTAGGTGACCATGTATGACAGATGAAAGCTAAAGTTCAGACACCAATCAATGACTTTACAAGTTTCCTTAGCAAAATGAAAGTGCAAAGTTGCTCTTCGTTGAATGTAACAATGGCGAGTTCATCTTGGATTACACTATCATATAGAATCAACACGTGTGTTTGCAATGAGCCTAAGAGCTTCCACAATCCATATAAACCACGAAAGAATTATTAGAGATAAATTCCAAAGCACAGCTTATTTATGGTAAGATTGTTCAAGTGAAACTGCGAAGCCCAAAAAACCAAGTTTCCATATTAAATTGACGATGAATGGCTTCTAAAAGATGACGGAACTCTGCTTCAGTTGTAACTTCCATGGACTTTCAAGGATGCAAATATAACCTCAAGCACATAATTTCCCCAGTTTTGGCAGAACCCTTTTTTTTTTTGAGAGAGAGAGTTTCGGCAGAACCTAAAAGATGCATTCTGGGTACCTTACTGTCTCTCCGTGCCTTTCTCCTATCTCCATATCTATTTTCCCAAACCGTCTTTCTCATCTCTTTTCTCTTTCACCCAAATTTTAGTCTCTTTCTCTCTCTGTTTCTCACGTTTCTCCCTGCGTGGCTTCACTCACTCTCCGTCTCACGATCTATCAGCTTGTCCCTTCAGACATCGTCTCTCACATTGGTAACCAGGGTTGACAGTAATACTCTAGTCCACCAACTAGCTTAAAATCAATAGAATATTCGATTTCCACACAATGTGCCAATCTCCTATCCTCTACCTCTGCCAATCAGACATCATCCGAACAAAAAAAAAAGATCAAATCTTCAATACGACACGCCCCAACACGGAAGCACGGACGCCAGGATCCAGTGTTAAACCCCCAAATTTCAACGAGTCAAACAAACTAGCATTTTGGTCAAGGCCCATGATTTTTTTAGAAAAGAAGAGGAACTTTTCTGGATAATTTAGCGAATTTCAAACAAAATCCACAATTCAACTCATATCCACAAGTCGCAAAATTTCTTTATTCGGGAAAATGTCATACAAATCATAGGCAGCTACTCACCGAAGACCTCACCCTTAAGCTCAATTTGGCCCCAAAAAAAACGGAGGAGAAGGTTCAATTTTCTTCCAAATTCCACCTACACGAGTCAAACTACGACAAATTCAACAGGAGAGCCAGGATTCTGGAACCTCACCCGTGTCGCCCCGATCCCGCGACGCAATCGCCTTGCTGCCACTTTGCCGCCGCCTTGCCGCCGCCGCCGCCGCCGCTGTGATGTCTCCAGGTCTCCGTCATGCAGAGCCGCTGCAATAGTAGGAAGGAGTTTGGTTGACTAGGGTTTCAGAATCAGGAGGAGAAGAAGAAGAAGGAGAAGGAGGCGTGGATGGATGGCGTGTGGCCTCGAGGAACTGGGGACAAGGACTGTACTACCATACTTCAAATTGGAAGCATCATCGGCTTGGGAGATGGATTATGGATATAATGATGTGTTTAGCTTTTGAAGTGGCACAAGGTGGAAGTTGAGAAGTTGCTTAAGTATCCGACCTTAAAAAAAAGTTGCTTAAATAAGTGAAGCATTAATACTCTTATTGTAGTTACTAGAGGTGCAACCAGATATAAGATATCTGTATCGCAAGTCGTATCTGTATTCGTATCTATTTTTTTTTAGAAGATATGAATAATTATTCATATTTGTCTACAGATAAAGATATAAATATCGTTCTTCAAATCTTCTATGATATCTGTTGTTCGAATTATGTCCGTATTATATTGATATATTCTTTGATTTGATTATAATATATACATGTTTAATGAGAATAGTCATATTTTACTGATTTTTATATAATTAGTTATATGAATTATATTTATTTACATATATTTGAAGTTTTAAATATTTTGTTTGATATTCTACTATATTCGTTTTTTAATCTGTGTTTGTTTGTCAAATGTCTGTATTGTATCCGTATCTACTTTTTAAGGATATAGATATACATTTTTTATATCTAAATAATATCCATATTCGTATTTCAAAAATAGATATGAATATGGTAACACCCATATCGTACTGTATTCGATCCATTCTGCACTAAGACGGTAAGTCGAGTCGGGTTGAGTCGAATATAGGGTTGACCTTTACTCTTACCTGTCCTTATTAGCGGATGACGAGTCGGGTCAATATCCGTTTCAAAAAAATTTAACCACTACCCTATCCACTATTTTTTTGATTAATGGATAACAGTGTGGGTTAACGGGTCATCAAATTCTATTGTATTGATAAGGTATATTTGATCCAATATTATTTGTTTTAGATTATATATGAAATCTATTAACTTGCTACAGTTTGTTAAATATCCTACAATCTAACCAAAAAAAAGGAAAGAAACTTACTTCTAGCAACTTTTTTACATGTATAGTATTATGTATAAAGACTAAGTAGATGGATCAGTGTCAACTAAGTGTTGAGTTGATAATGTTTTCGACTTTTTCGTTGAATTTGCCATTTGGGTTGGAAATAGAGATTAAGAATGTATGATAGTATCGTTTAGGACTGACTATAAAGAATAAAGATTTTTTTATTTTTAACGTTTAGTTTAACTTTATATATATATATGTGTGTGTATGTGTATGTAATAATAGTTATACTTATAGGTTAAAGGGTTAACGGATTAACGGGTTAACGGGTTAACGGATTAACGGATGACCTTAAATAGTATACCTTTATCCTTATCCACTAAGAAAATGGTGAAACAGGTAATAGATTAACGAATGAACAGGTAAAACCTCTATCCTTATCTGTTCTTAACGGATTAGGTTGAACCGGATTAACGAGTCTACCATTATCCACTTACAACCCTAATTTGCACCCATACTAGTGACTCTTATTATAATGAAATCAAAGTCACTCAAGTTGCATGTGGCAGTTAGCAGTTAATACTTCTTGGAGTAATCTCTAATTCCTATGAGCCATCAGGTGTATTAAGTGAAGTACCCAAAACACATCATCCCTTCCCTCTGGTCTCTGTTCATCAATCATCATCCCATTTTCCTCAAAACTTTCAACTTTGCTGCTTCACCGCCGGCACTGCTGACGCCGGCGTGCCCGGCGATGGCACTTTTGTCCCCTATGCTCACAGTCCGCCACTCTGCTCTTCCAGGTCAGCTGTTGCCCTCTTCTAGTGTACTCCTTCCTACAATTCATTCTTGTGTATTCTGTTCTAATTGGTATTGGGTTGGTGTAGTGGTGATTGTAGAGAAAGAAGAAAGATTGCTTCTTGGCACCCCTTTTTTATGTCTTTTGAAGTTAAAACTATCAGCTTTGATGTTTTGAACTTGCGTTGTTTCTTACCTCGTCGCTCTTATCTTCATTTTTTTTATTAGATAAGTTTTTTATTGGAAAGTAATCATTTTTAATTAGTTGGTGACGACCAACTTTTTATTTAGTTTGACGTAACTATTGCTTTGATGTAGTTAAGGTGAGAAGAAGTTACAGAAGCATTTTGTTATTATTTCAAGAAGGTTGTCAGCTTTGGAGGAGGCCATACGAATAAAAAGGTTTGTGATGTATGAAAATAATCAGCAACAATCGCAGTTATTGTGTTATTTGTTTGCTTTCTCCTTTGTCACTCACGTAATAGTTTGGTATGTATACCCAAATTATGACTCTGTAGAGGCAGCCTAATTTTTGGAAAAGCATGGTCATAGGAATGCTGATAGCAATACAACAATATTTTATGTTCACAAGACTTTTGATGCATTAGTAACTCATCTTCTCAGAGTTCCCCTTTGAAAGTCTTACAAACACTAAGAAGTGTCTGATGCTCAATCCATAATGCATATCATACTTGATTGTTTCTTCTCAGATATTTCATATTTGTTCAATGAAAAATGATGGTGCGATGTTTGAATAGGTTCTAGTTCGATTTGTATTTACTTTATTTCCTGGCAGCTCAATAATTTAGTGACTTTTAATGTTTGATCCAATTTATCTTATTTTGTAAGTCAGATATCTATTTCGATTTGGTTCCTGGCAGTTCAGTAATTTGGGGACCATTAGTCTTAGCACCAGTTCACCTTTACAGCAGATTTCCCCATTGGTGTTCTTGCTTTCCTGTAACAATTTTTTTTTCCCTGTTGAAGGTCAAGGGAGCTGCAGGACAGAAAACAATCACCTCTACGACGTGGAAATATTTCAGGGCGACTGCTTGTGCCAGAACATATTCCAAAGCCCCCATACCTGAGTTCTGAACAGCTGCCAGAAATTTCTAGTAAAACTCAAATACATGATAATGAAGGTATTGCCGGCATGAGAGCTGCCTGTGAGCTTGCAGCACGTGTCTTAGACTATGCAGGAATATTGGTACAGGTAAAGAATGTTTTGGATCCTACACAGTTAGTACTATGCTGTTTCTAGCTGTATGTTCTAACTTAAGCATAGCCCTATTCTTGACTTACTAGATAATCATATTGTTAAATTCTTTTGCAGTCTCCCCTTATTTTTATAGTTTATGATAATCGGTTTACAATGTCAATTTTTTGCAACTTCTACTATTTTTACCTGTCCTGTTTTTGATACTTCTACTAATACTACATGTTGGTTAGTCCTTATATTATGCAAGCTACTTTTGAGTAATAATTGAGAAAATTCTGATAGCAGCAGATAGACAGATACAAAGATTCTGAAAAATCATTAGAAAAATATATTTCTATCTGTATAGTATCAATCTTTCCTCCCATTTTGGCCTAGATGCTGATTGACTTTCATAACATGGTCTACGAATAAAGTTTACCAAGAACAACAATCAGTGGTTGATGAGTGCAACTACTCAAACCATAGCTCCATATAGAAAAGAAAACAAAATTAACTACTTAGGTGTTATCTTGAATTTCATCGAATCAAGAAAGTTTTTCTCTTACTAAATTTGTTACCACCTTTGGCTTAGGGTGTTCTGTTGGCTAGCCTTTAGGATAATATCATGTCTATGACATCATCATGTTTCTGTTTCATCGAAGAATGGTAGCGATACCAAGTATATTTCCTTAAAATATATGTTTTTCTTTTGATTGAGATCCCATTACATTTTTTTCTTCAGAGGATTTACATATGCTGCTCATATTTGTTAGATACTTGGATACTTATCCATTTCTATATTTTCAGCCATCTATAACAACAGATGAAATTGACAAAGAAGTTCACAAGATGATTATTGATTTGGGTGCTTATCCTTCCCCTCTTGGGTATGGAAGTTTCCCAAAAAGTGTGTGCACGTCAGTGAATGAGTGCATGTATCATGGGATACCTGATTCTCGCCAGCTTCAGGTTCTGATTGCTGAAATTTAGATTTGCTTTTAATTGAGTCTCCTTGTAAAAAATGTAGCCAGCTGAAACCCCTGATGTCTTTCGTTCACATTTGCAGGATGGTGACATTATAAACATTGATGTGACCGTCTACTTGAATGTATGCTCAGAATTGTCTTTCTTTCTATATTATTGTTTTTCCGTTTCTGTGACAATATTCCATTTCTTAAGCATATTGTATGTGCCTATTATTTCTGTTTCTTCATTTTTTCAATCAATAGAGCCTCATTCCATTTGTATGAGCATGTAGTGTCCTAGGATCCAATTAGTATCTTAAGATTTTGTGAAGTTTTTTCCCCTGTTGACATGTTATCAACTTGACTTCAATTCTCAAAGAGTGATGCTCCTAGAATATGACATACAATGTAAGCTAGTAGAGGAATCATCTGAGATTCTTTTGGATCTAAAGAAGTCTTCATTTGATCGACAGAATTACATGTATCTCAGTTAGGTTTATCGAGTCTATTGAATGTAAAAAGAGATCTACAATTAATTAGTAGAGTCCTCGTATATATATGGAGTACAAAGATGAATACATAGATGGATATCTATATAGGATTCATATAAGGATTCACTAACGTTTCCTCTCAAGTTAGAGTATATATATATAACATGCCTAGCTTGTTACAAAGTGATTTAAAAACTTATAAGGCTCAACTCTTAGTAAAAATATTTGCAAGTTGATCTAAAAATGGAGTATAGGAAGTAGAGATAGTCCTTGTCATCATTGTATCTCTCATATAGTAGCAATATATCTCAATATACTTGGTCCACTCATGGAAGGTGTGATTGTTTGTAATAAATATGGTAGCCTGATTGTCACAGTGTATTGACATAGAAAGTTGCATAATAAAACAAAGTTTTATTAATAGAGACTTGAGCCACACTCTCTCATAAGCAGTTTAGGTTATTGATTGATATTAAACTTCTGTACTTGATCTAGACACCACATTCTACCTTTTGCTTCTCTAGGTGATAAGATTTCCCCCAATGCAAGTACAATAGTGAGAGGTAGACTTTCGATCTCCTTTATTACTTACATAACTAAATATGAAGGTGTCCATGCTTCTAGTATACTAATCCTTTATTTGACATAAACCAACACATGTAGAGTCCCTTTCCAGTGAATTGTCCTTGGTTCATCCACGAATTGACTCAAAAGACCAATTGCATATGAGATATTTGGATACATAACTGTCGAATAAATTAGTTTCCCAATCATTCTTCTATATTATCCAAAATCCTTGAATAGTTTTGAAGAATTGTACCAAAAGTTTGATTTTTGATCTACTAGAGTATTTTCTAGCTTGCAACTCAAGAGTCTGGCCTCTTAGAGAAGATCAAAGGCATACTTTCTCTATGACAGGATTATTTTATATTTGTTATATGCAAACTCTATCCTAAAAAGGTATTTAAGTCTACCCTTGTCTTTCATGATGAAATACTTTCGTAAATACTCTTAAGTTTTTGAGATTTTTACTGTGTCATTGCTTGTCATCAGGATGTCATCTACATATACTACAAGAACCACACTATGATTGTTGTATCGTCTAACAAACATAGGGTGATCTACTACACACTGTTGAAAATCATCTCTCATGACAATTTTGCTGAATTTTTCAAATCATGCTCAAGAATTTTGCTTAAGACCATGGATCACCTTGTTTAGATGACGGATAGTACTCTTTCTTTGAGCAATCTACCCTGAAAGTTGTTCCATAAGAACCTACTTAGTCAAGTCATTATACAAAAAGTCATTTTTTGACATCAAGTTCATATACCTCCCAGACTTGATCGATGGTGTTAGGAAAGAAGAGAATCATATGTTATATAATCATAATAAAGAATTACAATCTCCTATATATAGGAAAACACATATTTAACATATAAATAATATAATAAATGGAGAATACAAAGATCCATATAAGAATCTATTTCTTATAATAGATAGAAGTGGATATTAGCACTCGAATAGAGTTCAATCTCACCACTGATGAGAAAGTCTCAGTATAGTCAACACCAAACATCTACGTAAATCCCTTTGCAACCAAACATGCTTTGTATTTGTCTATTTTACAATTTAGTTTGAATGGTATGGTATAAACCTAATGACAACTAACAATGGCAGCTCTAGAGGAACGATCACTCAACTCCCAGGTTTCCTGCAATACTAGTGCTTACATCTTTTCATTCATAGCATTTTTTCAATGTGGAATAAGCATAGCCTCTTTGTAGTTCTTGGGAATATTCTAAACAAGGCCAATTGATAGTACACAGAATGAAGATGATCATAAGAAATAAAAAGTGAAATAAAATAATCAGTGATAGATCATTTACCTTTGCAAAGAGCAATAGGAACATCAAGGTCAGAAGGAGGCAGATATGTTGGCATGGAAGTTAGTTTGGTAGGAGGCGGAATTGGTAGAACCTGTAATGAATGAGTGGGAGCCACTAACAATCAGTAATAGAACTTGCAACGAGAGTAGAAAGCAGAACATGGCCTTGACCTGAAGTTTGAGTGTTGAAAAAGAGTGTAGATTCAAAGAAGGTAAAATCAGTAGATATGATATATCGTCTAGTAGTGGGATTGTAGCACCAATATTCCTTTTAAGTCTTAGAATATCCCACAAAAACACATTTAATGGAATAAAGTGAAAGCTTGTCAAGACCAGGAGAAGGATCGTACAGGAAACAAACACATCCAAATACCTTAGGAGATAAATGAAATACGGGACGATTAGTGCACAATTTTCGAAGGGGAATGACTCCAGGAAGAGCAGTGGAAGGCATCCTATTAATAAGGTATATGCAGTAAAAATAATGTTAATTCAAATATATTTGAGAATATTCATTTGAAACATAATTATACCATTAACATTAAGAATATGCCTGTGTTTTCTTTCAACATTGTCATTTTGTCGAAGATAAGTAATTTGATGTAATATTTCCAAAGAAGCACAAAAGTTGCCAATCTCATTTTGAACAAATTCTAAGGCATTATCAACATGAAACAATTGAAGACGTAGAAAATTAGGTTTTTATTTCAATGATGGATCTTTTGATAACATCAGGCACATATGCCTTGTCTTTCAACAAATACACCCAAAAAAAACTCTAGAAAATCATTAATAAAGAAAATATAGTACCTATAAATAGTCATTGATGACACTCGAGATGGACCCCAAATGTCAGAATGAATTAGCTCAAATGGAGCATGATTAACATTACTAGACTCAGAATAGGTCGCACGATAATGCTTATCCAATTAATAACACTCATAATCAAAAGACTCCATAGACATTCATGACAATGCTTATTGAAGCTTGTGAAGAGAAGCATGAGCAAGGCAATAGTATCACAAAAGAGAGACGACTTTAGACTCGGGATGAATGACAAAAGACCCTTGGGAACATCATCTCGAACGAGAACATGTAATTCACTCCGTTCACTGCTCAAATCAATTTTTTTTTCTGTCCGTAGATATTGAAAAGTACAAAGATATGAAAAGCATGTTACTGGGTAGTTTAAAGCTTTAGTAATCATGCTAATGGAATGAAGATTAATTGAAAATTAGGAATATAAAGAACTTTGTCAATGATGAGTTGCAAAGAGGCTTGAACAATCATTTGACTATCAATAGAACATAAGTTACCATTGGCAATAGAAACAGAACAGATAAAGGCTTTGACAAAAGAAATAGGTAAACTGATCACGAGTACCTGTCATATATGAAAAGGCACTTGAATTTGTTATCTTTTAACTTTCCTTAAAAGCTAGAAAGGCATGTACCTAAGGTAATGTATGCTAAGGTCACTGGTGGAACTGTCTATCGTAACAGTTTAAGCCTACTCTGTTGTGTTATACTTGTCCTAACATTTGTTAGAGGAATGATTGGTGTGTCCGCAATAGGTGCACTTCTGACTTCCATATCTTCCTCTTGTAATGCATCCTCTACCACGTCTATGTCCACGTCCTCTAGTGAAAATGACTATGGTAAACTGATCAGGGAGTAAAGTGGAGGTGCCAGTAGAGACGTGCAAAGTCTGAGAGAAGGTGGAGGAGAGGGATGGAATAGTGTTAGCATCAAGAACATGTCAACAGATCTAGGAGGCAATATTAGGATGAAGAGCAGAAAAGAACTTGGCAACTGCTAATCCATCGCTATATTCTCGTAGTATTTGTGTATTTGGAACTATAAACTGATGAGTGTCCAATTCATCTAGGAGAGCATAGAGGGATGTATACAGTTATTGTACAAAGCGATCACCTTATTGAAGGGAGAAGAATTGTTCATAAATCTCAAACACACATGAGATATTTTTCTCATGTCCATATGTTTTCTTTAAGGTGTACCAAAATTTCTCTATTGGAGTAGAAACATGACATTTGAAGTAATATTTTGTTCCATATTGTTGACAAACCACGAGATAACTTCACAATCTGTAGCAAACCAATTATAATAGTTGGAATCCTTTGGCGATGGTGGTTCTAGGATAATATGTTTAGTTTTCCAATGAGTGTTCAAAAACACAATGAAGGCTTTCGCCTACAGAAGGTAGTTTTTGCATTCAATTTCACAATTGTACCACAAAGATTATGCAACCACGTATCATGGGAGGTGTTGGAAGAGTTGGAGGAGGAAGATGATGTCATGGTAGGCACAAACAGAGGTAGTAGGTAGCAATTACAAGGAAACCAACACGTATTCAGGCATAAAATGCATGAAAAGGAGCACACATACGGTCTCAAATTGAACCATATGGTAGCAACGAAGGTACTAACACAAGAGGCAACTTATAACATGCCTAACAACTAACGACCAGGTTGTAGGGGCCAGTGAGGCTCAAGGGGGGCTTCGAGAGGGCCAGCTACGGTGTGAAGGGCCAACGAGGTCTGGAGAGGGTTGACGGTTGTCGGCCAATGGTGACGGGTGGCGCTGGCTACTGTTGTGGAGGCTAGGGTTTTTTTTCCTCTTAACCTATGTTCTTGATATCATGTTGAATGTAAAAAAACATCTACAATTAGTCAATAGAGTCCTCCTATATGTATATAGAGTCCTCCTATATGTATATATATATATATACAGCATTACACAATAGTCCACTAACACTGACAGAGTCATAAAAGAATTTCATCCCTAGGATTGTGTAATGTTGTAATTTTTTTCTTGGAATGCCATACTAATGACATAGGCAGCACCCCTAGCAAGAAAGCAGTGATAAGCTATGACATATATACCATTGTTCTTGTAGACTATTGTGTAATGCTTTCTATTTCCTAAAGGCTACATTTGGTTTTATGATTAGCAGCTATGACATACTGTCAATTACCATATCTGGGTATATAACAGTTCTTATGTGTGATATACAGCTTGTAAATAATAATAATAAATAATCTATTGAATTTTTTATTTATTTTTGGCATAGTATGACTGTCTTATGCTACAAAGAGTGTTAGAATGATGTGTGTGTTTTTTCGTCAAGTATCTCAACACAAAGCATGATTTTATTGTTTAGGGTTATCATGGAGACACTTCAAGAACATTCTTGTGCGGAAACGTTGATGAATTCACAAAACACTTGGTAAAGGTAGCCTATTACTTACCATTCTTCAAGTCTGAACATATATTTTGTTAGTTGTTGAATATACTACTTTTCTCCTATTAACGTGTGAATTGCTTGTTAGTCTTGAACTTGTATCCCTTTTTGTTTCATTTCCAAGAAATACAATTGTTGTTCATCAGATTTCTTGCTTTTCATGTTTTTTTAGGAACAATTTTGCATGCAGGAATAGGAATCAGCATCTGCAGGATTAACTCCTTTCTACTTGATCAATATTAAGTAATAAGTTTCTTATTTATTGAAATAAAAATTATCATCTGCAGCTTTAGAAAAGAATGATTCTCTCTTTATTTCATTATCTATATTTATTTTCTTTAGTCTTATCTGGTTGTTTATTTATTTCCTACTGGTTTTTTTTGGCGGTTTGACCCAATTTCAGCTAAAGTCATAGGAAAATCCAATTTTCTCTTATTGTGGACAATTTAAGTCAATTTATCAAACTTTCAATCAATTTTTCGTGGTTGTTGACTGACATTTATCAAAGTTTGAGATCAGTTCTGCATGTGTTGGCAGGTGTAACCATCATTTTCCTTTTAAAGCACACTATTATGACTTTCATTGGACTTTAATCATATGCTGAATATGTTTCAAGTTTTCATTTGTTATTATTGTTTTTACCATATATATCTTTTAATTTGTTGATTGCTAGAGATACAAATAGGAACTTTCAATGTTAGGCCTTTGAAGTTTGCCAAATCTTATGCTTAGACTCTAGGTTGAATTCCTAGTAACAGCAATAAAATGATGTGCTTGAGAAAGTGAATTTTATCTATGGAGCAGATTAGTGTCTTATGGGGAAATGACGCCTAATTTCTATATAACCATGAAGGTCTGATCTTTATTTTCAAACTTTGATGCAATATGGCTTATCTTTATGCTGTGTATGTGTAACATTTACATTACGTTCGTTATTGTACAAGTGCAATAGACAATCTTCTCATAGGTGGTTTGAGTTTTTTTTTATTTAGCACCAGATGCTTCTGTCCTTTTTATTGTTCTGAATCTTTGAGTCAAGTGAGTTTCATATTTATGTTCTTCTTCCGTCGTCTCTTATATAGTTGTGGTTCTTGTTGTTAGGTGACTGAAGAATGCTTAGAAAGGGCAATATCAGAATGTAAAGATGGTGCAAGCTTTAATAATATTGGCAAGAGTATAAGGTACAAACACTAGGATACAGTAACAAGGGACATAAATTTGCTCTGGTAATACTGAGCACTGATCCCTAGATGGTGCTTACATCAATGACATTCTTGTTGATACTTTGATGTACATATTTTGGTGATCATGTTCCTTTATTATTCTGACTACAACAATATTACCAGGGAACATGCAGAACAGTTTGGCTATGGTGTTGACAGTGTTATTGGGCATGGGGTTGGGAGAATATTCCACTCTGAGCCAATCATATGGCTTGATAGTAAGTGTTTATTTCTGCATTGTGTATTTTTTTCAAAAAATTCAGTCTAAAGAACTATGCATTTACTGATAGTCTTCAATTTCACATTGAAGTTATAAAGAACCTTTTTAATGGTTAGCATAGCGTTAAAATGTTATACAGCACAAAGTTAAAGAGATATTGTTGCAATATATTGAGACTTTCCTGTCAACTTTTCGTGTCTACTAGATATCATTTGTAATCTGTACAAGTTCTATGGTGCCAATGTATATGTTTTATTTTTCTCATCAAGAATAATTTATCATGTAGATGATGACAAACTTGGATGCATGGTTAAAGGCCAAACATTTACCATTGGTAAGAAGCTTTATGCTCCAGAAAGTTAATTTATAGAAATTCCTTGAAGCATTATTTTGTGTGGGAGAGAACTGTATTGATGAGTGGTTACCGATGTTGAAAAGTTGCTTGGGTTTTTCCTCTTCTTCCTCCTTTTTCTTAGTTTTTACTCCTCTCTTGCTTTCCTCTTCCTCAATCAGTGGTAGACACCAACAGAATGTATAGAATACAGAAAGAATATGTCGCATAGTTGACTGACTTATGTTACACCACACCCCCCCCCGTGCAATAGCATCCATTGGAGGATTTCAGCTTGTGTTACACTCATTATTCGTTAACCTATTGTTTGTCATTGAAAATTGAACTGTGCAGAACCTATCCTAACATTGGGAAGCATCGAATGCATTAGATGGGATGATGGCTGGACCACTCTTACTGCTGATGGAAGCCCTGCAGCGCAATTTGAACATACATTGTTGATTACAGGGACAGGAGCTGAGATTCTAACGAGATTATGAGGTTTAGATGTTCTGAGACTGTCATACATGTGTTACAGATATCTTTCTATGTACGTCATGGTTTATATGTCTAAGTATCCAGTGATTCTTACTAGTATGAAGACAGAATATTCAAGTCTTTGGGTTCCAAAATCTACTTTCCAATCTGAACTACAAATTGTTAGTTGTGAAAAACTTGAAGGTATTTCTGTACTTTTTTTGTTCATGTATTTTTACTTCAATGTCAAGAAGATGCGGATATGTATTGGCCTTCCTATCCTTTCCAATGTATTACCTGATTAGTGGATGGCAAGCTAAAGGTTTTAAAAGTCAGCATCTTCTAGTGTCTTGTTGCAGGGATTACTCGATGGATCTGGCACCAAGTTGGAACTTGTTAATGTAATGAGGGTGATTAAGGTTTATGCATGTAATTAGTTTAAACGGCTGTACGATTGGGATCATCTCAGTTCATTTCCATTTCTTCCTCCACCTCTGGTATTCAACAGAACTGGAGCAGCTCAAAATGTCCAATTTAAAAAGAACTGGTGCGCTTGGAAAGCTGTATTTCAGTGTCAAGCTGTCATCACTTTGAAACGTAACGTCGTATTAGAATCAAATGAAATTACGTGTCTTATTAAGCTATTATGAACATATAAATCGTTGAAGTAGAGGTTTTGATGAAGCAAACTTTGAGCTAGTTAAGCTTCCAACCTATGTCAATAACGTTCCTCATGGTCCACATATAATATGCAATCTACAGTAAGGCAAGTGGTGTACATGTCGGTAACATGGATGAAAGCTTTGTATGAAATCCAAAGGTGGAGGATGGTAAAACAATGGATTTATATAAGTTACTCCTGTAATTTCAACTTTGTGTGGGTCTTCTTTTGACATGAGAGCCACGGTCAATCAAATAATAGGAAGAGAAGAACAAGTATACTACCAGATGTTAATCATAAACCAAAATTCAAAAGCAACAACAACAATTCTCTCTTCCACGTGAACCAACAGTCTTTAAGAACAACTACCAAAAATAATGATTAAAACGCAAACAAATTGCTCACTTCACTCTTCCTCTTTCTTTATCCTTAGCTAACAAAAACAAATACAGAACTCTGATACCAAGACACAGACATGTGAGTATGTGACCAACCTGCCACTACCTTCCAAACCAAACCACCACCAGTTTAAACTTTTCCCTCCAAACAAAACAACTCTGATACCATAACCATGTGACCACCGCCACCGCCACCACCTTCCTCCTTCCCTCCCTCCTCATGTCTCCCCTCCTCCTCCACCTTGTCCTTCTCTTCCACCTCCACATCGCCAATGGTGAATACCCATCGTACCGCATCGACTGCGGTGGCAACGCCACCTTCACCACCACCACCGCCAACCACACCTTCCTCTCCGACCGCTACTCCTCCTCCGGCTTCCCCGCCACCGTCGCGGAACCCCACGCCTTCTCCCAGCGCCAGGAACCCACCCTCCGATTCTTCCCGCAAACCTCCTCCGGCAGACGGAACTGCTACTCCGTCCCGTCCGTTCCTGCCGGCAGGTACCATGTTCGTGTCTTCGCCGTGTACGACAACTACGACAGCAAGCTCCGCCCCCCGGAGTTCGACGTCGCGGTCGAGAGGACGATGGTCTTCAGCTGGAGGCGGCCGTGGCCCGAGCTCGCGGTCCGGTCCGGGGCCTATTCGGATGTTTTCGTGTTCGTCCTTGATGGTGTTGCTGATGTCTGCTTCTATAGGTATAAGAACTGTTCGGGAATGTAGTTTAGATGGATTGGAATTGTGTGATGAGCCGAATTTTGTTTCTTGTGTAGTATTTCCGGTGATTCTCCTGTTGTTGGATCGTTGGAGATTGTTGGAGTAGACCCTCTTTGCTATGATCCTGGTGAAATGGGTCACAAGATTGTGCTTGTTAACTATGGTCGTCTTACGTGTGGCTCCGAGCTCTTTGCCGGGGACGGTGATCGTTACGGTCGCATTTGGCAGTCCGATGCCAGTTTCCGGTCTTCCAAGGTGGGAACTTTATCCACCACAAGGGAAATTGTGAAGAGCGACGTTTCGCCGGATTACTTCCCTTCCCGGCTTTATCAGACGGCAATTACTGCTGTTTCGGTTGGTGGTCTGATCGAGTACTTGTTGCCGGTTGACGCGGAGACGGACTACGTTTTGTGGTTTCACTTTGCGGAGATTGATCCAGGGGTGAATAAGGTTGGGCAGAGGGTGTTTGATATAATGATTGACAGAACCAATGTGACGAGGATTGATGTTTATAAGGAAGTTGGGAGTTTTGCGGCGTTTCAGTGGAAGTACGTCGTGAAGAATTTGACGAAGATGCCACTGTCTGTGAGGCTTGTGGCTGTTGTTGGCACGCCGATTATCTGTGGACTTGAAAACTATGCTATTGTCAGGATGGAACCAGCCACAGTTCCTGGTCAAGGTGTGCATTTCTTGTGTTAGTAGAAGCTAATGTCAAAGGTTTTTTTTGGCACAGTCTTTCAGCAGTTAAGAACCCTTCTTTGAAACTACAGTTACGTACTTATTTGTTTGACTTTACTTCAGAATCACTTATGAACTAAGAAGAAAGGAAGTTTGAGAAAAGTGAAGGTTTTGTTGGTTGATCTTTGGATTTTGCAGTGATTGCCATGAAGGCACTCAAGGAATCGCTTCAGATACCCGATAGAATGGGGTGGAATGGGGATCCTTGTGCACCCGTTTCTTGGGATGCTTGGGAAGGGGTGACTTGCCATCACAGTGCAGATGGATCGCATTTTGTTATCACACAATTGTAAGTGTAAATTTATATGCTAATGTTTGATAATCCTTTCGACGTGCATTTTAGTTAGTTGAGCACTTGAATGATATGATGATCATGATTTGACTTAAACTGTTCTTTACTAATATAATTTACATCTGGGCCTATGCCTGAATAGCAAAGTTTATGGTACAGTGAAAGGTTTTCATATTTTTGCTGAGATCATTGTTGATTCCGTTAATATATGCACCACTGCTTATAGAATTTGTACTTTCTGATCCCGAGCTGCCTAGTTAAATTTCTCTGTAACATTAAGGATGTTATACTCTCAGATACAGTTGTTTATTGAACTCTATCATTAACTGAATAAAACATAACTCATTCAGTATGCAACTATTACTCAAGTTGAAGGGTTACAGATTTGAATCCTAATAGATGTAGAACTTCTTATATAAAAAAAGGGATAACACATTAAGTTACAGCTGCAGGGGATTGACCCGTAGTGCAGTTGACTATGTCCACGGCTGTGGGGGCTCTCCCATTGCTAGAGGTCTCGAGTTCCAATCCCCTTGGACTCGGGATTTCCAGTCATTCTTGCATGGATTTAATGGATTATACCCATACTTTTACGGTGAGGTCAGTATGTAGATGTGGGTCTACCTGGGGTTTTATTAGTGGGTCCCACCAGTTGTTGATGGGGCCACCTAAGTTTTCTCAATTAAAAAAAAACACACACACGCATTAAGTTACAGCTGTATTATACTCTCAGATTACACATAACTTGAGAAGTGGCTTAAACTTGACTCTTTTTTCATCTTTTATAGGTCAGAATATAAAAGTCACATTTTATTAAGAAGTTCTGAATCCTCCTAAATTATCAAGTTATGGTACTTTGATTCAACTGACATGGACACCGAATAACCCATTTTCCCAGTTTCAAAAAATTACATCATTGAAGAGTAAACATGACTTGAGTACTGTGCACACTTTCTCCACGAAACCTATCATGTCAAAGAATATTTATAACTTGTACTGTTTTTTTGAAATTGTGTTCTATAATCTTGTTACTTTGTAAACAACCATGTTACTAAAAGGTGTCCAGTTAAAACTTAAATAATCTGGAGGATCTTCTGCTTAGACAAACCTCTAGAAAAGTATGGTTAAAAACTTGTATGTATTGAATGATCCAAAGATTATGCTTAACTGTCTTAGATATATTATGCATTTAAAAAGAACCTGGATACAACTTCATGTACTCAAACTTCATCGAAACCCACAATCTCAAACCTTGCCCTTATGTTTTTTGACTGATTTCATATCCATGCTCCAGTTTCTGTATTTCATCCATGTCTATGTCCATAAATTTCCAAAATATCTTTGTTAATTTGTCTATGGATTATACTATTTTCATTTGATTTTGCTGTAAAATTCTCACATGTTCTTAAACTTAAAGGGAACTTGGCAGTCAAGGGCTGAAGGGTTATATCAGTGATCAGATACAACTTCTATCAAACTTGGTGAGCTTGTGAGTATCAATCCATCTTCTTACATAAATAACAAATACGCTACCACTTGTAGCTCTGTTTTTTCACTTTGATATGTGGCTATTATGAGCTGATATGTTGATTGTTATGCAACAAAATGACTATCTAATTGCTCCATGCTCTACAGGAATTTGAGCTCTAATTCTTTGCAAGGTACTCTACCTTTTGGAATTGGGCAAAAATCTCTTGAGAAGCTGTAAGTGGAGCTGAATGACATTGCAATTCCAATTAAAGGTTGCTTACAAGGTTTTATGTCTTCAATCATGATCTAGTTTTCAACATGATGGGACTTGATGATTGTTCAATCATTAAATATTTTTTATTTAAGAAATTGTTATTTCTTTTATAGAAATGCCGATTTATGCATGTATATTATATTAGGGAAATGAGAACCCATTTGAAGTGTCATATTCTGCCTTTCAATCTTGCATCACAGTTGATATATAGTATTAAATAGGAACTATAAATGACAGCATAGTATATTTGGATGGTTAAGAGATTCTTAAAAATGACCAGTTGTACATGAAGATGAATGTATAAGGATAGATGTTGCCCATAGGATTTAGGCAAGCTGGAAAAAGGAATGATCACTACATTAACACTTATGTCACATTATGCTCTATTGTATATAGTGTGAAAATTAGCAAAAATTGTGTTCACAGAATATGTCAACTAAAATAATGAGGTTAAGATGAATAAGTGGGAAATCTGCAGAATATAATAAGAAAGTAATACATTTATATGAGGTAGGAGTGACATCAACAAGGGAGAATCATCTTCACTGCTTGGTCATGTACCATAAACACCCAAATCAATAAAGAGGAGTGAAGTGATTAAAGTTGGAGTTAGAAATGTTAAAGAATTAATGCTATATTAGCCTTGCTTTCAGTAATTTACATCATTGATTAAAATAATTACATCACATTTATACATGGCACATTTATACATGGTCTCTTGATTGCATGATGTTGGGAGTTTGGTGGAATTATTGTTGACAAACCGACCTCTTTGAAGGGCTTACTATTATGCATCTTGACAATTGTAATGGATACTATTATGCTAATCATTATGCTGATGAGAAAAAAGGTACATTATTATTTTTTCCCTCATGATATGTAGGGACTTGTCCAGAAATGAATTATCTGGGAGCATTCCAGATAGCCTAAGCTCATCAAGTTTGAAACTTGTGTAAGTATTTAATTTGTTTGGATCTATGTTTTTTTATCTTTAGGACATCCAAGACATAGCTTCCATTCAATTTGTTGTAGATTTCTAAGTAAATTTCATTGATAGATGTGGACCACAACTTCCTTCGATGACCTGACCACAAAAGTTCAACATCTGTGTTACCGAACATCTCACTAGAACCAACCCACGTTACCGTTGGAAAACAACTAAAATCTTTATTCAAATGTCATGTGTTTGTAACAAATACCTAACATTTGTAGGAGTTTCAACAATTGCCTATGACTTATTGGCTTATGTCATGAACATTTTTAAGGTTCTCATTATTCTATATCCTCTTCACCATAATATTTTATTCTTTTATTGCCATTTAAATCCTTTCTTATTATGGAGTCTCATTGTATATATGTCCTTATTCCCTTGTTTTCTTAGGCATTAGACTCTCTCACCTCATTGGACTTGACATGATGACTCCCCTTGTACATTTGTTTTCCACCTATGGCCTATATAAGGCTTCTGCTAAAACCAATACATTTATTTTCCTTGTTTTTTCAATTCAAATTAACAAGAATTTGCCATGATGATCCCTTCAAGGAATGTTTGCTGTGGTACATGATGTATCTAACTTGGATAATCTTTTCAATTGGTTGCAGCAAAAAGAATACATAAGGGCATGGTATTTAACATCGACATGTATTGACAAAATATCGCCGACATGTGTTGGATTTTGAGCTGACTGACATGATTTACTAGCGTAAATCGATAAGTACTGTTTTTCATACACGAATGTCAACTCGTTTCATCCCAAGGTGGAGTGTCGATCGACACTCACTATTTTTTTACACTAAGTTTGTACGAAATGGATTCTGTGAAGTAGCAACATTTAAGATGGTGCTCTATCAAACTTCACATCTCCAACACTAGTCATTTTAAGGGCATCAAGAAAATGGACACTCATTATTCTTTAAATTCTACTTTCTCTTTATATTAAATGTTGTGAGAATTAGTCATTTTAAACATATACTAAGTATTTTTAAGTATAATTTATAGATTTATTAAGTATTTTATGTATTATATATGCTTTAGGATATTTGTTTTATATTTATATAGCGTATTTTAATGTGATACATGTTTAAACAATAGATCTAAGTAGTCCTAGATGTAGATTATTGTTTATTTTAACTTGTCTTAGAGTTTCAAATTGAAATTTGAAAATTTTTGACCATTTTCATGGATTTTCGTAAGTTAACCGCATTGCTACTGACAGTTCCATCGATATCCTACATGTTTCTTATTTTTAGACCGAAATCTATTATGAAATCAACATTTAAAACTATGCATAAGGGCACCAACAAAATGATCTATCTTTAGCAAAAAGCTATCAGCTTTTATACAATTTCCATGATGCATCCTCTTTTATATCCTCAGTGGGTTTCTCTGGTTATTGTAGAGGCATTGACCATCGATATGATTTGTGACACACATGTTCTCTTCTTCTTGGACTTGAACCTGATACTTAAATGCCACAACCATTCTTCAGTCTCAGAAAGTCATATATTGTCCTTGTTTTAGTCATTATGAACTGGGTCACGACATTCAGGGAGTCCTTAAGAAGTACATATCAAGTCCAAGGGTTCTAACAACAATGTCATGTAGAATAATTACTAAATAACATGTTAAATGATTGAACCAAGTCAAACATCTTACTTTGTAATATAAAGATGTGGATTTTCTGACCTCTAGCTATAGAGAAACTGTGAGATTAGGAGAAAACAATGAATTGATTATCTATTAAGGCTAAAAGTGCATATATATAGGGTAGTACAATAAGTGGATCCTTAGGTGGATATTCAAATATCCTATAAGACTTAACATAAGATTTAACACTCTTCCTTAAACTGAAGCATATATATCTATCATGTCCAGCTTGTTACAAAGATAATAATAAGTCCTAGTACTAAGCTCTTTAATGAAGACATCAGCACATTGATCAGACGACTTGGTACAGGAAGTAGACATGACTCCTTGCATCACTTTCTCACGAACAAAGTGACAGTCCATCTCAATATGTTTGGTATGTTCGTAGAAAGTAGGATTATTAGCAATGTAAATAGCCGTTTGGTTGTCATAATACATAGACATAGGTGAAGTAGTAGAAAGACTCAAATCAGTTAGAAGTGAGCGAAGCCATATCATTTCACAAGTAGTTTGAGTTATAGACTTATACTTGGTTTTTGTACTAGAGCGAGAAACAACATTCTATTTCTTGTTGTGCCATGCAACAAGATTGCCTCCAACATATGTGTAATAATCAGAGGTGGACTTCCTATCTCCTCTATCTCCAGCATAATCAGAGTTTGAATAGGCTTCTATTTACAGGTGACTATTCTTTTTGTAGACCAAACCTTTGTTTAGAGTCTTTTTAATGTAAACCAACACTCTTAAAACTCCTAGTCAGTGTACTATTCGTAGTCCCTGCATGAACTTGTAGACACTCTGATTTTGAGGCGGCTCGTAGGTGAACTCTCCAAAAGATGTTGCTTTGGATACGGCAAGTCTAACTTCATTTGAGCTTTATCTAGCATCTTGGTTACCCTAAGCCTATAACAAATTCACGGTCCAATTAACAATTCAGGCAGCTAGATGTGGAGCACCATCATAGCGCACTAAGGTGGAGCACCAAGTTGACACACCAATGTGGAGCACTAAGCTGGCGCACAGTCACTTTTCAGGATGTTGGCTGTTGACTGTCCATCATCTATGCTTGTAACCTCTCCCTGCGAATATTCCTCTACGAATCTACACAGGACTGTTGATTTCCGAGGCTTTTGGTATCCCAAGACCTTACAACTTCATCTCCTTTAAAAGCCACCTATGAGCAATACCTCTTAGCAATTCACCATCTTTGAGCAACCAGCACTCTTACTTTCAGAGCACTCCCTTGCATCCCTGAGCACTCCGAACTGTGTCCAAAGTACCAAGGAGAAGACACCTCGAGCCACCTAAGGAGTACACCAGAGGTATGTCCCCTCTTCACTTCCATGTAGTCTTTGCATGACACTTTGAATGGGACACATATTGCAAACTTAGTTAATATAGTGTTTTTATATTGATGATACTTCCACTCTTTGCTATGTTGATATTTGCTTGCACTTTTTGCTATGTGGATGTTCACTTGCACCTTTTTGCTTAGTTTGAAGTTTATAATGCCTTTTCATGAAGTTCTGTTCAATATTTGCCTGTCATGATGATTGTTTGTACTGTGATGTATCCTTTGCATTCCATATCATGTTCCCATGCTATTTAAGTCAACCAAGATACTCCCATGCATCATAAAAAACCCATAGGTAGCTGCAGTCTTAAGGAATCTATGAATATGCATAGATAAAGAGAGAATGAAATGAATGTTTTAGATTTGATTACTTAGTATAATTATGTTCCCTAGCAGCTAGGTTAATGATTTGAATGATCAGTCATGTAATTACCTGCATGCATTTGGCCCAGGCCCTGCAATCAGACCGTAGTCTGTAACAGAGTATCTGGAGTGCATCAATCTGGCGCACCAGGTTGGAGCACATAGCTGGCGCACCAGCCTGGTCACAGGGGGCAAGCAACCTATTTTGCATCATGATTTGCATGCCTTTCTGATTGTTTTGGATTATGATCTTTTTGATGTTTGATCTCTGATATACTATGTTCATTCTTGCATAATTTCATCATGTAATAATACTATTTGCATTAGTTTTGCATTTATTTAATTTGGCTTGCCACTAGGGTCTGGTGAACTGGTTGCCTGTCTGGACTTTTGTCTAGAGAATTCTTTTGCACCAGTCCATGATCCAGACCCAGGTAGCATAGCTGGGGTGCATTGGTTTTATCAATATAGGAGTTTTATGGTCTTGTGTAAGGCTTATTGCCCTTGAGTATAAGACCCATACCATGGTGTCTTGGTTTCATTCTTTCTTTCATGGCTTTATGGGAAAGAGATGAATTTATATGTGATCAGGTTTCCTAGAGGTCTAGGATGTGTTTTTAGATGGTCTCGAGCATGTTTGTAAGGTTTTATATCACATAGCATATTAATCTAGTTCACTGTTTGCTTCTGTGATTTCTGGGTCTCACTTCAGTAGCACACATTGCTGGCACACCTTAGTGGAGCACATAAATGGCGCATCAATTTAGCACACCAAACAGGCGCACCTGCCTGATTTCAGTGCTTCAACGGTGGCTTTTGACATGATGTTTAGTATGATTCTTGATTTGCTTTGCATCTGGTTTTCTTTGGGTTTTCTCCTGGATATATAAGGTTGACTTCAGTTTGATTTCATTTTCTTTTATGTATGATAGCTTAGGTTTTGCATGTAGCAAAGCGAGGACAGAAGTCACTCGATATTACTGGATCTATGGTTATGTTTGTGCAATATCTTTGCATCGATATTCGGTCCATGCCTTGAGTGATCTTTTAGAGCATTAAGACACACTCAACAGTTCTTTTACCCATGTTTAGCATAAGACACCACTTGTATATAGCGTCGCATTGCATATCACCCTTGGGTGTATAGAAAAGGGCTGAAAAGTCGACATTTCATATAAGTAAACGAGAGACCCATGAAAGACCGATTTCTCGGACACACGAGGGTGCTTGATACCTTCCTCGTGCGTAAAAGGGATCTTTATCCATTTTCTGGTTCATGATCGACCTTTTTCATTGGTTTTATTGCATAGTTTTAGTGTTTTAAAACTGTTTTCCTCGTCTCCCGTTTTTAAGTAGACTCGGTGGCGACTCCCGTATTTTATCGTTGTTTTTATTGTTTTGCCGTGACTTCGCTGGTCATCGCGTATTTGGCCTTCTGCGCCACGCACGAGGCTGTCGCCGGTATGGTTACAGAAATTGGCGACTCCGCTGGGATAACTAGATTCCGACTTTCGTTTTGGGTTTTTTCGTTTACTTTGGCTTTTTTCCTTGTTTGCTTGTTTCCCATACTTTGCTTTGCTTGTCTCATTGTAGTATAAGTTGTATCTCCTTTACATTTTGTGCATGCCTTTTGTATGATGGGTGTTTTCTTTTACACATTTGCTATGTTACCACTTTTTGCACATAACATGCACATACTTTTTGTTTGTTGATTGATGGTTGCATTGCATGTTTTCTTCCTTTTTTGTATACGTCATGATTACGAAATTAGAGACATGTTGTCTTCCCCTTTTCGGTTAATAAAAACATAAAAATCAAAATAAATAAATAAGACAAACTAATGACAAATTGCAAACTTTCCTCTATGGTTTAACATATTTGCAAGTAAAAGACTTAAAGCATCTTTTGCATTCATCATATAGGGCATGCATCTTCTCATCTCTTGAGTCCACCTATGTAGTTTGCGAAGGACATTTTTCGGTTTTCTCATTCTATGACTTTGACGTGGGATGAGATATCGGTATGTCCCTCCTTGTCTGGGGTCGTGTCGGTGTTAGTAGAGGGTATAGTCTACTGCTTTGGCAGAGGACAAGGCCCCGAACGCACCACCTGTCCACTGCCTAAGCTTTGGCTAGGATTTATAATAGGGACCTTTACTTTCTAACATTGAGTCGGAAACCCATTTATCCTTGTGTAAACCCGGAGTAAACAGTCTGGTAGGACACCCCTAGATTGTGAGAGAGTACATACTAGGAGCATTCATGCATCTGCATTCATATCATCATAAGCATTGCATCTTTTCTAACTCGTTTACTGTTTTTGCAACACCATAGTACCGGTCAGAGTACGAGTTCCTTAGCCAGAGTTTGAGGTTTTTTTCCTTTCACTGACACCCGGTGCGACCCGATTTTCGACTACATCTCCCGAGTTATCCGTCACCTTTGACGATAGCTCGTCTTAGGATTCGTCCTCTTGTTCCCAACAGTAGTCCAATCCGTACCCACTCGCGATCCATCATGGCCCAGCAAACCAACGAGTCTCTTTCCTCTGCTGTCGAGGAGGAAGTCCCCGTTTCAATTTACCCTTCCTTTGTATCTATCTCCGTTATCACTGCTGCCTCCACTTTTGCCATAGCTTCTGGAGGACCTCTGTCATCCTAGTACGGCATTCCTTTGGCTATCCTGCCTTCGGGACCATCAGCTTGGTCATCTTCTGCTTTTAGGGCCCTAGCTGTTGAGTCTATTCCCATAACTTTTCCCCAGACTTCTTTCACTGCTCCTCTTCAGGGCTATGTGTTTTCTAGCCCCCCTCCGACTGTGGTTGTAGACACCTCAATTTTCTGATTTTGCAGGAGGGAGATGTGGTGGCTGAGCTCTAACTAAGGCCATTTAATTCATGGAGACCCAATTGGGCCCATGAAGGCCGACATAGGCCCATGGAGGCCCATGAAGGCCACAAGCCCATTTTAAGCCCATTTGACTTCATTTGGTCCATTTGGGCTCACCTAAACCCATTTGGGCCCATGGGGGCCCACAAGGCTCACATAGGCCCTTGAAGCCCACAAGCCCATGAAGACTCACCATGAACAATCTAACCCATCTCTTTTCTTCTAATCCACACTTCATTACTTCATCTCCACATCTATTAACCATTTACCACTTTTGACTAAGATTACATAAATCATCCTCTTTGAATCCATCTTCTTCTTCACCCATCTCTCACTGAACCCACTTGATCTTCATGGTTTAGCCACAAGTCCTTCTTCCTTACTGAGTTCAGCCTCCAGTCCATCACTGATCCAGCAAGCCAGAGCAGGACCAGCCATTGGATCAGCCATCACCGGAGCTTGGATCGCCGTTCATTTTGTTGGTAGCCAAGGGAGCAAGGAGGAGACAGCTGTTAGAAATGTTGGTTGATCTGTTAGGTGGGGCGCCAAGTTGGTTAGAGAGTGGGGCAGGTTTGTCGGCCAGGCTGTTACGAGTAGGAGATTCTGTTACAGGTTTTTGTTGCGGTGTTAAAACAATAGACGTTTAGTTTTTATTACATTTAGGTTCTTTTTCAATTACTTTTAGGTCCTTTTTCTTGCATCTAGGTCCATTTGTCATTTTTTCCAAAATGTTTCGAATAATGTTTTAACTGAAAATATTACATTTCTTACCCTGAATTTTTAAAGTAATGTTTTCTGAGTTTAAAACTTTAATGAAAGTCCTCGAAAGTTTTTTAAATGTATTTTGCTTTAGGTAAATTACATTGATAACCCTAGATTTCCTTGGAAAGTTTTTGACAGTTCATTTTCTTTGTGAAAATTGCATATAAGTTCATACATTTTTAAAAATGTTTTAGAATGCACAATTTTACTGGTTTAATTGCATTTGAGCCCCTGTGTTTTATAGAAAGCATCTAGAAAACATGTTTTGATGTAAAAATTGCATGGAACTCCCTGAACTTCTTTTAAAAATTTTCCAGAGACATATTTTCTTGGATAAATTGCATTTTAACCCTCGTTTTTCACTGAATTTCTTCTACATGTTTTAATCTAAGTGAAAATTACATTTTTGCCCCTTAATTTCTTCATAACTTCCTATAATGCTTTGTTTGCTGGGTTTTTTGCAGTTTAGCCCCTGTGCTTCATTGATATTGTTCTGATTACCTATTTTCAAGGGTAAAATGACCATTTTGCCCCTGAAACTTCTTGGATCATTTCTGAGACATTTTATTGCATTTTTATCCTAATTTTATGCTGAATTGATTTGCATTGCATGCATTAGTGGGAAAATTACATTCAGACCCCTAGAGAGCTTCACTTGCATAAGGAATGCACATTTGACTCCAGAATTCTTCATACATGCATGGAATGTGTTTTCCTATGTATTTCTCGATGATTTGGGCTTCCGAACTTCAGCTTTTCTCGGATTTTAGGTTTTTTGCATAAAACTCCCTGCATTCTTCTCACATTTGCATTCACACTTGCATTTTGCATACTTTTTACATCTTTTTGCACGGATTTTCCAGTCTTTTCTTCCTTACTTGGTGCACGCTTTTCTAGCTTGTTCCGAGCTTTGTTTTCTCCTCGTTTTCCTCTGTTTTCCGCGTTTTTCACTTGTTTTGGTTTTTAATCGCCCGAGGACGTACAACAAAAGGCTTGTCAAAGTCGTCATGGTCCCAAAAAGAGGATTATCTTTTTCCTTTTAATTTTCTCGGATTTATCCCGCTTTCTGCTGTTTTACGAGATGCTTTCTGAGAATTTTCCAATTTTCACAGTTTTCCTTATCGCCCAAGGGCGTACAACAATGCGGCATTGCCAATGCCTACTTCTGACCTTCGGATTAACTTTTTCCTTGATTTCTTTTTCCTGGCTTTGACTTAGCTTGTTTTCAGTCGCATTTTTGCATAAGCATATAAAATAAGCAAGCATGCATTTAGCAGACCATAGACAGTAAGAAGTCTAGAAAGACCGAGTTTTCTCGGACGCATGGGGGTGCTTAACCCCTTCCCCATGTGTAACCAGAATCCTTACCCTTTCTCTGGCCCGCATTCATCTTGCATTATCCATTAGGCATGGATCACACAAGCATTCTGCATTTTGTTTTGTTTCGTGATTTTCTTGTGTTTGTTTTGGTTTTCCTCGTCTTTCCATTAAAGACTAGGTGGTGACTCCTTTCCTTATCCTTTTGTCTTCCCTTTGGTGTTTCAGGATCTTGTCTCTTCCTCCGGATTCACCATTTTTGCCGTGACCATATCAGATCTCCTCGTGTGTTTCCGCACACCGGAGTAGGTTAGAGAACCGCGCCTAGGGGTTTCATCGGTATGGTCACAGTGGCTGTTTATGTAGTAGTTTCTCCCCAGTTTGGACAGTTGGGTTCTCAGCTTCTTGACTCCTTTTCTCCTGTTTTGCATCCATCTTTTGGAGCCACTAGTGATGATACCATGACCGCGCAACTGCAACAAATGTCGATCCTCACCTAGCAGTTGTAGGGATTGACACTAGCACGCTCTAGTCCTTTTCAGGTATGTCCTTTCTGACTCCCAAGTTGCCTTTGCAACCGACCCAAGGACCATAGATTGCCTTTGCAACCGACCCAAGGACCACAGATTGTACCCACTGCACCACCCCCACAGCCGTTGCCGTCCAAACTGGGGAGAAACTACTACAGAAACAGCCACTACTAGGCGAGGACCGACATTTGTTGTAGTTGCGCGGTCATGGTATCATCACTAGTGGCTCCAAACGATGGATGCAAAACAGGAGAAGAGGAGTCAAGAAGCTGAGAACCCAACTGTCCAAACTGGGGAGAAACTACTACAGAAACAGCCACTGTGACCATACCGATGGAACCCCTAGGCGTGGTTTTCTAACCTACTCCAGTGTGCGGAAACACACGAGGAGATCTGATATGGTCTCGGCGAAAATGGTGAATCCGAAGGAAGAGACAAGATCCAGAAACACCAAAGGGAAGACAAAAGGATAAGGAAAGGAGTCGCCACCTAGTCTTTAATGGAAAGACGAGGAAAACCAAAACAAACACAAGAAAATCACGAAACAAAACAAAATGCAGAATGCATGTGTGATCCGTGCCTAATGGATAATG
>JAMKQA010027457.1:0-37665 GCA_024699735.1 Posidonia australis
CGTCCTCCTCCTCCCCCTCCTCACCCTCCAGGTTCTCCCCCTCCCTGTCGCCGTCCTCCTCCTCCCCCTCCTCACCATCCAGGTCATCCCCCTCGTCGTCGTCGTCCTCCTCCCCGCCGCCGTCACCGTCCAGGTCCTCCCCCTCCCTGTCGTCGTCCTCCTCCTCCCCCTCCTCACCATTAAGGTCTTCCTCCTCCTCGTTGTCCTCGTCCTCCACGCCGTCCTCATCGTCTTTTGCCGTCCTCCTCCTCCCTTCTGTCGTCACCGTCCAAGTCCTCCCCCTCCCTGTCGTCCTCCTCCTCCTCCCCCTCCTCACCATCGAGGTCTTCCCCCTCCTCGTCGTCCTCCTCCTCCATGTCGTCCTCGTCGTGTTCCGCTGTCCTCCTCCTCCACGCCGTCCTCCTTCTCCACGCCGTCCTCATCTTCCGCCGTCCTCCTCCTCCACGCCTTGTTGTCCACATCTTCCACAGCTTCGATCGTGTGAAGACCTTGATCAACGCCTCCTCCACGCCGTCCTTCTTTGTTGAGGTAACTGATGTATATGTGAATGTGTTGCTTTTCTAATAATCTGTGTAACATAGCAACAATGCAATAATCTGTGAAGTTTTAATAATGTACATTACACATCTCATGAACTTCTTGTCACCCATTTGTTGCTTTTTTTTGTTGCCGATTATATATTGTATGTACGTGTAACTTTGATGTGGCAAATTTTGAAATGACCACGTTGTACGGGACTATTTTGTAAACTTGTAACCCTTTCTTTTAAAACCATCACCAATATAACAGAAAAGATGAAAGGATACACCATTTTAAATCTTTGAAATGAATTTTACATTATCCGTGTAACATAGGCCATACATCATGTTATTAGGTCAAGGCTGCGGATGTTTGCCATGTTGATCAAAGATTGGGATTTTAGAGATTCAAACTATTAGAGGATTGGATGTGGTTTGAAAGTGCCTTGTTTCTCTTTCTTTCTGTTGCTTCCATTTCTTGTTCAAAAAGCACACATCATTCTTCCCTTCAAAGTTTCCCTGTATCTCAACTTTTTGGATCAACAGTCTTTCTTGTTTGTTCACCATTGGATCTAAACAAAAAAGTTTTAATAGCCTCATAAAATAGGAATAAAAGGCTTTTACAAACATAAGCAAGAATCCTTACTATTGAATTTGGACAAAAAAAAAACCCCCCTTTTTTATTGTTGTCAGATAAAAGATTAGAAAGACTAGTAATTTGTCCAAGAAGTATTTGTTCCTTTCATTTATTGTTGGATATTTCTCTTGTTGGTTTTCATTATTTTTGTTACATGATTATTGTATTACATATATATGTTTATTTTAATTGTATACTTCTATTCTTGGAACTAGATATGGCTAAAGATAGTAAGAAAAAGATTGAAGGAATGAGAAGTTATACAAGTTGGAGTACAGAGGGTGATGAAATAATATTAGACATTTTTTGTGAAGCTATCAAAGAAGAAGCAGAACAAAAAAGAAAAAGTAGATCAAATGCGTGAAAATATCATGAATTCTATGTGGCATGGTTGATTATTGTAATTCATTTTTAAGAATTTGTAATGTTATTTGAACTTTTGTATGAATCAAATTTATATTTTGAGAGATATTTGATTGAGTTTTAAGTTAATAATTATAAAATTATCAACGTCTGCTTTCCTTTGAAATCTGTTGATAAGCACAAACACTTATATTCTAGTTTCCTTTGTTTTCTTGAATAGGCACAAATTTGGTCAACAGGAAATTAATTTCTCTTAAGTGGGGTTTGTGCATGTAGAAAGTAAAGGAAATGATTTGACAGGAATTTCATTTCCTGTTGACCATACAAAATAAGGGTGTTTGTGCACTTAATCAGAAATGATTTTAAAGGAAACTCAATTCCTTTACTTTCCAGAGTATATAAATCCCAATGCTTTTCATTTCCCCTCCCCCCATGGAATTTTACCTGATTTCCACCTACACCCCAATCAGTAGGTAGGAACGGCCGCGAGGCGTACCCCTTGGACGTCTCACTCTCCCTCTGGCACGTCGACCTCCACCTCTTCTCCACCACTGGAAACCTCCTACTCGAAGACCACAATCAACAACACAAAAACAAGCACCAGATTCCCTGGATCGAGGCATGGAAGGTGAAACCTAGACCTGGGAGAGAAGCAGATGGAGAGGGAAGAGGGGCGGAACTTGGAGAAGACGATGGCGTCCTGGGTGTTGAGGATCCAGATGGCTCAGATGCTGCAGCAGCCGGACATGGCAGCGCGTGAGGGTGGATCACTGTCCTGGTCCTCCCCCTCCCTGTCGTTGCCGTCCTCCTCCTCCTCCCCCTCCCTCAGCAGTCGAAGGTTCGTCGACGTCGGGGCAGTGGCAGGGGCAGCGAAGCCTCTCGTCGGTGTCCGGGCAGTGGCAGTGGCAGCGAAGCCTCTCGTCGAACCCGGGGCAATGGCGCTCGTGTTCTCCCCATCGTCGACGTCGGGGCAGTGGCGCTCGCGGTTGAGGTCTTGGCAGGGGCAGTGGTCTGTGTAGTCGACGGTGCAGAAGCCGATTGCCTCCTCCAGATCACCGCCATCTTCCCGAAGGAAATGGTGAAGCGAGAAGTCGAGGGGTGGGGATGGACGAAGAGAAGGGAGAAGGTGCAGAGGAAGTAGGCGAAGAGGTATGAGAAGGTGCAGAGGATGGAGACGATGAAGAATCCAATTTCCTTTGTTTTCCTGAGGATGTACAAATTACAAGAAATTTAGTAAATAAGAAATCAATTTCCTTTACTTTCTAATTCTAGGTAATTTCTGTTGACTCTGGAATTCCAATTCTTAACAATTCTTATTAAATTTTGTACACAAACAAACCCTTATTTTTCATTTCCTGGTAAATCCTATTTACTATGGAATTCTGTTTCATGTCAAATTTTACGCACTAACATGTCCTATATTTTCATCCAAAATAACTTGGTGTTAAAAATGGTAAAATGTGGTTAACCTTCGCCAGGAAGAAAGAAAGGAAAGTACCAAAACGGAAGAAAATTCCGATTGGCTATCGCCCCAACGGCTGCCCATTCGCATGCCCCCGGCCTCGTTCCTTTTCCTTTCATCTCTCCTCTGCGGTGGTGGCGGCGGCGGTGGGGGAGAACTCCCGGTGGCGGGCGGCGGCGGAGATGCATACGGATGAGGGAGGAGGAGCGGGATCGGAACAGGAAGGGTTGCTGCCACGGCGGTGAATGGCTCTGGTGTTGGAGATGGGCTGGCAGCCGAGTCTCGTCCAGAGGAGGAAGAGCCGCGCGCCCCTAGGGCTCCGGAACCTCGGCAACTCCTGCTACCTCAACAGCGTCCTCCAGTGCCTCACCTACACCCCGCCTCTCGCCAACCTCTGCCTGAGCAGCCACCACTCCAACCTCTGTAAGTTGTTGTTAGCTTAAACCCTAGGGTTTCGGTCGAGTGTCTGTGAATTCGAATTATATCGACTTCGTGTTTCTTTGGCGTTGCTTTTCGATTCTTGAGTCCGTTATGTAGATTCTGGATTTGCTGTTTTTTTGGGTTAATTTTGCGGTCTTGTTTTTGTTCCATATTGGCTAGGGTTTGAGGGTTGAGTTGGCTTCCTGCTTTCTTGATTTTTTTTCTCTATTCTCCGATACAATGTTTGTTACTTGCCGTATAAAAAAGTTATCTCTACTCATGGATTTATGACTATTTTCAGCAGAAGAAACGAGAGTGAACTGTTTTAGGTTGTTTAGTGATGTGCAAAAGAATACCTCTAAATGCACTTGCAAAAACTAGACGGTTAAATTGTAGAGGAAGAGCTAGTCTATATCGTTAGAAATGTTGAAAATGAGTTAAACATGTAGAGTCTGAAAAAAGGACACGACCATTGGTGGAATCAGTGGAGAACCATATTTGGATGTCTGGCACATTTGTGCAATAACAGTTGACACTTACCAGAGAGTCACATATGTCAATATGGAATTAGTAGTTCCTATCATGTGTGCAATTTTGCCAACTATGCTGCCATATAGATAGCATAATTAGCTTATGTGGTTGCATAATGTAACTGTGGTATGGCACATGATCCATTAGTAACTTGCTGAATTCGGTTGTTATAGAAGAAAGACACTTTTCAAGACCTTTTAGCTAGATTTTTTTACTGAGATCGAGCTCTTCTGATTTCCATCTTTGTGTTGTCAGGCCAGAAATTGGATGCCAATGGCAAAAAGGAATGTCCTTTCTGCATACTTGAGAAGCGAATTGCTCGTTCTCTAAATGTGGAAGCGCAGCATGATGCACCTTCCAAAATTGGGAGCTGTGTGCGTTTGTTTGCTGGCCACTTCCAGTGGGGTAGGCAGGAGGATGCCCATGAGTTCCTCCGCCATGTCATTGATGCATGCCACAACACCTGCCTCAGGCTCCTCAAAGTTGCCAGTTCAGTCACCTCAAACGGATCCATCAAGGGAGGCAATGACAATGGCAACACTAGCACTATTGTGAAGGATATCTTTGGGGGCTCCCTGATTAGCCAGCTTAAATGTCTCTCCTGTGGAAATGAGTCCAAGAAGATTGATGAGATAATGGATATAAGCCTTGACCTCTTTCAGAGCAACACCCTGAAGGATGCTTTTAGACGCTTTTTCCAAGCCGAGATCCTTGATGGGGAGAATAAGTACAGTTGTGGCATGTATGGTTAACTGACATCCTTTTTTTTGGAAACCTAATTCTACTGGTTTCTCTTTTTTGTGGGATGCATTATAAAAAAATGTTGTTTTTAACTGGTACCTGGACTTTTATATTTTAGGTGTAAGAAGTTGTCTGCAGCTCGGAAGCAGATGCTTATTCTTCATGCACCCAACGTTCTTGTCATACAGCTCAAGGTTCAGTAACTATTTATCTTCTTTCTCCTTTATGTTCTTCATTTGTTAGATATGATATTTTAACGGTTTTTTTGCAGAGATTTGAGGGTATCAATGGTGGAAAGATTAATAAAGATATTGCTTTTGAGGAGGTTTTACTGCTCTCTGGCTTCATGTCAAAAGCAAACCAGGTTTTGGTTCTACGTATTCTACCCAATTTATTGTTTTACTTGCTTGTAAATGATTGTGACTCCAGTATCAATCTCAAACTAAATGCAAACATAAAAAAGGTGTTGGAATATTGAGTTGGACTTCCATTTCTAATATGGTCGCGAGGGTTATTATTTATTAAAATTGGGCTCGAGATCATATCTTTTATTTGGAGATACATTCTTGTGTGCCCTTAAATCACCTATCCTTGTGAAGATTGATGGCTAATGTAGTCAGAACAGTTTCTCATGGAATCACATAAGAGAAATTCTGGTTCGTGATTGATGCCATGTTAGTGTCATTATGATTTCACTTTTTATGATTCAAACATGCCAAATATGGATGTGTTGTAAGGGAGTCAAATTATGGAAGATGTTATAATTTACTAGTCCACTATTTTTGCCTAAAAGAAAAGAAAAGAAAAGAAAGAAACACCACTACTTGTGGTCCATAAGCTTAATTATTAAATGTCAGAATGGACATATATGACTCGAATTGAGTTTACAATAACATAATACAGGCCAATGCGGCTATAGCAGTACTGTAGCCAACATGGCTGTCGCACCTTCATTGTTGATTTCTTCTTATTATTTTAAAATTTTTACCTTACAGATTGATTTATCATGTTACAAAATTTATTTGTTTAAAGTTTCAATATGATCTAATTATTGTAGCCCTTCATCTTATGGTCCCAAGCTTAGGAAAATTTCTTTGAACTGTACTTAAAATTATTCGATAGACACAACAAAAATAGAAACTATGAATCTAGAGTGTGTCATTGAATTTGATGTGGTTTAAATGGTGATAAAATTAAAATTTTAATTTTAATAAAAAGGATAAAATGGGGTTGCTATGGCCAAGACAGTGGTAGCATCTGTACAGCTCCATTTTAATGAATAAAATATTACCTGGATTAAGGGGCTATTTTGTTTCTTTGGTTGTGGTGGGGTGGACCAGCAAATCTTAATGCTTGAGTTATGGGACTTATGGCATTTGAACTCTGTATTATTGGTTATGCAGTTCACAGTTTTGGCCAACTACAATACCCGTTCTGAAAAGATGAAAAACTTGGGTTTGCCATTTGAACATCTTGAATTCGTGATTTTCAGATAAGATAGGGTGTGGTATGGTTATTAAGGTGGCAAGGTGTCCTTGGATGTGAAGCTGTTGGACACGGAAACAGTATTTAGTGAAAGGGCAATTGCCTTCTCCTCACGTCTCATGGATATATGTTGCTATTTTCTTGTTTGAAATTATCACATCATAGATTAACTGATGCCATGACCATGGTATATTGTTTTTGCATTTGTATTAGTTTATCATCATTGTACCTGTATCAAATCTCTCATCTATATATATACACACACACACACACAAAATAAATATAATGTTCATTTTTTATTGACTAGTATCTAAATGTTTATTCTGTTTGGCAGGATCCCCACCCAAAGTATAATCTTTTTGGCAGCATTGTTCACTCAGGCTACTCTCCTGAATCTGGTCACTATTATGCTTATATTAAGGTCATATTCGTGCTTTGTTCGTTAATTATGTATTTTATATTATGTGAGTTTTGTACATATTCAGTAATTTGGATTTAATAATGATGTCAACAGGATCCAACAGGGCGATGGTATTGCTGTAATGATGCTTATGTTTCTCTTTCAACGTCTCAAGAGGTTTTGTCTGAGAAGGTTTACATCTTGTTCTATTTGCGAAGTAGTCAGAGACCAAAGCCTGTGAAATCCTTTTCATACGTTGAGGCAAAATGTTCTAATAGTAATGGGAATGGTGCTTCACAAATTCAGAAGTATGCTGTCATTTCAAAATCTCCAAAGATCAGACCAAATGGAGAACTTCATTCTGAAAGAAATGTGCCAACTGCACTGAAAACAAGTAAAGTATCTTCTGGTCTTCAAATAAAACTTGGCAATGTGAAGAACTCTGAGAAAAGAAGAGTTACTTCTGCAAATGGTGATGCACTAATTAGTAATAATGCTCCTGTGAATACTTCGTCTAATATTTCAAAACAAGATCAGAAAGAAAGATTAGCAAGTGGAAGTGCAAACATCAGCCTGAGAAAGGTAGGGATGCATGAGAGCAGCAATAATCAAAATGTGTTAGCTGTAGGAAGTGCTTATGATCGTTATCATACTGCCCCAAATGAAACATATAAGTGTTACTCTGATGCATCAAGTCACAAGAGAAAATCATGTGATGATTCTGGTTTACCACACCCCAATACAGTAAATGGTGCTTCATGCAGCACACGTGATGAACAACCTTCTGTTGGAGAGCTTGATCGACTCAAAAAACTGTAAGTTTCTTTCCTCATATTTCTAGGCTCTTCTTCCATTATACTTCAGAGGTGATATCATATGCACTTTTGTATTTGGGAAACATTTTTATTCAAACAAGAAGGCTACTTTCAGTTTCATAGTATCTTTTGTTTCATTTCTTCTGGAACAATCACAAAACCATTTTTATTATATCATAACAGCACAACAGCGAAGAGTAGCTCTATCATAGAAAGTCAAGTCCCCTGAATGTTCAACTGTTTTTTCATTTTGTGTTGTCGACATCTCCTACATGATATGCAAATAAATAAAACCCTATAAAATCTAGCATTTGCAGCTTTTTGGATGGTTGGATCTTGGTCTGAAAAAAAAATCGTCTGAAAAAAAAATCTTGGCAGATGGTGGTTTGCAAGCTTTTATTTATCCAGATTCATTGTGTTGCTGTTTAAAACATTTTGGGGAATAGATATTTGTAACTAGTGGAGTTCTTTTTCTCCTTTTTAAATCATTCTTTTCTCCTCTTTGCTACATTTTCTTCATTCTTTTCCCATCCCAATGTTATTTAGAATATATTCCATTCTGATTATATTTAGCCTTTTATTTGAGTTTTGTTTTTTAATAATTGAAGAAAGTGAAGTTTATCACTTATTCAAAAATATATGCCACAGGCCATTCATTCTGTGCCTTTTTCTCTTGTGATGTACATGAAAAATATGGAAGAAGAACATAGGAAATGTATTTATGTTTAATTTGAATTTATCTTGCTTAGACGGTAGTATTAATTGTGTACATTGTTAATGACTTCCAGGCTTGCTGAACAAGCCTCTTCAGAGCTACGAACCTGTGGCTGGACTGACAAAGTGCAGACTTTCATGTGTACTAGGAAAAAGTCGTGTTTGAAAGAAGGTGTTCCTTACAACCCATCTGAGTTGAGGTTTGTCATTTTTTACCATCTTTTTAGCATTATGACAGCTGGTTGAAACTATCTGTGTGATCTTTTATCTATTATCCATGTTATTTCATCACTAGTACCCTGTCTCACCAATGATTGGTCTACCAATGGTTGTGTGGTTACTCTTTATACTTTATTTAGTTCACTATTTTCATGGGGCTTTGCTTGTATGCTAAATTGTTTAAGAATAGAATACAGATGGTGTATTAAAATAGTAGCTTAAGCTCCTCTTTGGATATGGAAGAATTCCACTCTGAATAAATATAGTTCTTCTATTTGGTTGATGAAAACTTATCATCAACCCAGGACATAGTACCTATTCTATTTTGTTATTATACAACTATATCAGTTGTAGGTTGTTATAAGTTATTCTGCTAGAGTTATATTCATTTCATACCACTTTTGGCAAATCTTTAACTTGGCAAACTGTTATTTTAGTTTATGACTAAATAAGAGTTTCTCTTGATATATACTTATTCACCTAAGTTAACTTTTTACTTTCAAATAGGATAACAATACTTTTTTTGAAATGGGAATTGGATAACAATACTAGTATCGGTAGAATAATTTTGCATTTTTTCTTCATCCTCAAAAAGGGGCTAAAAGTAATATGAGCATTACACCTTAGCAACCTAATATGAAGCATGGGAATTCTTCTAGACACCTAATGTATTCATATCCCTTACGTATTATGGATACTAACTCTAGTAGTATACTCTTGGATATGTATTGGACATGCCATGTGTTATATCCTTGTTTAAAATTTGTAATTTTAATTTTAGATGCTTGTAGATACTTTCGGATATTGATACCTTTGGAAGACATGTAAGAGAATCAGACTCCTCCCTAATAACAAGGAATATTGCTTTAGACACGATCTCTCATAATTTCTGATAGGTCAATTAGCAGCAATGTACTTAATAACAAGAAATGTGCTTATGTGATTGTCCTAACTCCCATCTGGTTTATTTTTCATTGTTTATAGTAATGATGTTGATTACCCCAAAAAGATATTGTGTTTTCAATTTGCATTACAATGAAATTTACAAGTTCAAATAAAGTGATGCATAAAAATATATTTATTTATTGACGCATCCTCCCTATATCTTATCCTATTCCAAGAATTGCCATATCCATTTATATCTGTATCGTATCGTACCCATATAATTGTCCATGCTTCTTAGGTAGCAACTTTTGATTAGGCATGATGGAGCAATGACATGGCATTCCCTGTCTAGAGTTTCTAAATGAATTGTGAAACAACTTGATAGATGATGTTGAAGTATTACTATAGGAGTTGATACAACTTATGTGAGATACGCATTGCACCTTGTATGGAGATTGTATGTGATAATGTGAATTATGGAAAACCAGCTCCTAGATCCTTCACTTTTCTAGTCAAATTCCAGGGTTGACTAGATCAAACACTAGAATTGCGAGGGCTTCCAACTCCTTAACTTCCAAAGAATCATGCAAGCAAACACAATCTTATAACAAAAGGTTTTCTTTTGTAAGTGATCCTTCTAGATTCCCCAATTTTTAGTCAAAATCTTGGAATTAACCGATTGACAAAACGAGATACTGAAGTTGGAATTTCTAGCAACTCCTTAGCTCAGCTAACTCATGCAAACCAAACATTCTTGGTTCAAAATATATTATTTCATTAGTGGTCGAAGAGAGCGATGGAGAGAGGAGCCGGTTTTTTTCTGGTCGGCTGCCAACAACATCACCAACCGATCTTGGTGTATTTGGACTTTGGAGGAGGTGGAACCACATCTCAAAAGAGGCAACCAGGGCTAATGCCATTCTGCTCAAAAGTGGTCCTGTGAAGGAAGGAATGGTGAGGTGGGTGGAATTGAGTGGGAAGAGTATGGTCTGTTAGACATGCTCTCGTGGATGACATGCACAATTGGATTGTCAGGACCCATGGGTTTGTAAAAGATGTAGGGGCACCAGACATCGGGAAAAAGGGTACCCTAGATTGGTTATTCTCCTTATGGCTTCGACTGCTCCTACTATTCTTGTTGATCATTTTGTGAGAAAGGAGTGTCGCATTAACGCTTGTCATCAGCCAAAGATGTCTTAAAGCTTTAAGGGCCAGTGGTCTGCTTGCTGGAAGATGATAAAATGATGCTTCAAGAACTCAATTTGGTGGTCGGTATGGAATGGGAAACACAAGGAGTATGGGAGATAATTCGAAGGCTTTTCAGGTGGTGGGGTGGTTTCCAATTTCTTAGATTTGGGGATATGAAGGTTGTGACATATATGCCAAATGAGAAGACCCAAGATGAACTACTATTAATGGAGGAGGATTTGGTAAGGGGAGTTGGAGTCTGATTTTCTCAAGGACAACCAAGATGGATGCATTGTCATCATCAACATAGTGGGTGGCTGTATATAGGGTTCCACTACATGCTCGTTTGAAGGCTGTGGTTGCAGAAATTGTGAGCAAATTCGGAATATTTAAAGGTAGGGCATTGGGTAGACATTATGATGATCATATACAATCGGAAGTGATGTTGGTGGAAGCACAAAAAGTGCCGGCATCCTATGTTGTTTAAATTGGCAATGAGTGTTATCGACTGTCTTCAGTTGTGGTGAGTTCAGCGTATATACTAAAGTGATGGTGGAAGAAGTTGTTGCTCTGCCATGGTTTGGGATGATGCTCTCAAGTGATTGGCAAGAGAAGTTTGAGGAGGAAGACCGTAAAGCATCGTGGAGTTTTAAGGTTGAAGAAAACAAGTAAATTGTGTCTTCTCCTGAGTCAACTCAGCCTGAGCTGGCTCCCTTCAATTCAAACGTGCTGAGTCAATTACTGTGCCTGACTCGTGTTTGCAGTATGACCTGATAACATGTGAGACATCAATCTTCCTCGCCCGTTTTCTCTATGCATCATTTGCAAGGTAGTGGGTCGTTTTGGTTCTTGGGGACTAGTCAGGCGTCTCCAGTGAGATTGAGCTTGGCAGCGGTGACGACTGAGTGACAATTCTGTGTCACTCTCTCAACGGAGTAGGGAACCACAGGGATGGAGGTTTAAGGAATTTAGCCCCTGTTCAAAGGCTTCTATGGTCTGCAGGGCTATGTGGGCAGATGGTCGTCTGAATTTATTGAAAGGGCTCCTTGGTCAGCCTTAGGAGTCCTGTGCAGTGGCTTTTGGGGTTTAGCCCTGGGGAAATCGTTGGTTCAGGAGTTTGATAAGGTTGCAGAGGTGATGCCTCACATGCAGATGGAGCATGTCAACTCACAGGAAGATTTGGGACTTTGTCAGCTATTTCGTTCATTACAGATGGAGCAGAGTAAAGAATCTAATAAGGTTTGTCATGGGGTAAGGAAAAGTGAGTTTTTAATAAACTTTTCCATCACAAATATCCCTTCCTTTGACTCTTCCTGGACTGTCTTCCAGTTTTCTCTACCTTGTCTCCATTTTTTGTAGCCAACAACAGGGTCGAGTTCTTGCATGGACAAACATAATACTGTCAGGGAGAGGGTGGATACAGAGGATGGTTGGATGGGAAGGTAAAGGAGAAGGTAGTTTATAGGAAAGGAAATGGAGTGGGGGGAAGAATTACACAAACAGTGATGTAGCGGGTGGTGGGCTTGTGAATGGAGGATATTTGTGGTTAGCATGGTTCCAAACATTGATTTCGTATCGAACTTAGGTTCGACAAAAATAGGAAACATGTCGGACATCGGTGGAAATGTCGGTGGAAATACGGTAAATTTACGGAAGTTCATGTAAATAATAAAAAAACTTTGAATTTTACTTTGAAACTTTAGAATAAGTTAAAGTACACAATAATCTACATTTAAGACTGCTTAGATCAACTTTTTAAACATGTATCATAGTGAAATACACTATATGGATTTAATACAAATATTCTGAATCATAAATGATAGATAAAAATGCGTAATAAGTGTTTAAAAAAAAATACTCATAAAAGTTACCTCATATATGCTTAATAACAGAAAGAATGTCTTGGTTCATCAATATTATGTTGTTGTTCAGCTATGTTGTAGGCACGATGAATTTGCTGTCGAATTTGAGACTCCCTCCACAATACATAGTTGTTCCAAGACATGTGGCTATAATATGCTTGGTATTCCATAATATAATAATGATAATCTGATATTGGCAGTTGAATCAGGAATCCTATAAGTGGATACTGTGCAATAAGTACTTGTTGAGGCTGCTAAGGGAAGCAATGTTGACTTAGAAGATCTTGATAAGGTTGTTGCTCATATTCTGCTTGTGGTAGTACATAGTTGAAGATGAAGCTCGTATCTTATTCATTTTGTTGGCTTGGAATATAAGAAGATAAAGTTCTCGTCCATCGACTTTCAGATGTATAATCTAATTACTCATAAGAATGATCTCCATAAGAACTGTAGTCATAAGGATCTGTAGGATCATGAATATTCAGAGAATCAAATGACTATAATAAACTTCTCCTAGTATGACTACTCCAAGAATCTGAATCTTGTGCTGTGTCTTCACAAGGTTTTCTTTTATAATGATACGACAAAGGATCAGGTCTTGATAGTTGTCGAGCTCCATGATGTTCATCTTGTGTGGCATGTGTGAATTCATCTTCTCCTGTGAATGGACTAAGTGGCCTTTGACTTTCTCTTCGTAGGTCTTCAGTTCCAGGTTGAGTTACATTTCCACTGTCACCACCTTCATCGTCATCTTGTGGTTGTGAGGTATCGTCTGTATCACTCTCACTACCTAAGCCTAGAGTTCCACTACAAGAATATTCTGATGAACTAATGTATTCTTCAACATTAATGCTCATTTCAGCAGCAATTCTTGAACTTGGTCTATCTTGTTCTTCATCTAGTACTGGTTGTCCATTTTCTTGCAACCACTCTAGTATATGATCCTCATCTTCGTCCTTATTGTATATATATGCCAAATCAATTGGGTCGAAGTGATCCTTATCTTCTCCTTCTCTGACATGTTTTATTCTCAGCCTCATGTTATACCAGACTTGTGAATTAAACATGTACTTTAGTCTGCTCCTTTTATCAATTATCGATTGGAGAGCAATGTAATTTGTTGCGAATCGAGTAATCCCAGGTCGAATCAAGTCACCACCACAACACTCAGGTGATCTCATAAAGGCCAATAGGTAGGAGTAATTGTAAATAAAATTTGTTACAACCTTTGCTTCTCTAATAGTTTTCTCCACCAGTTTTGTATTACCAAAGTCCTTGAGTATCAAATCAATATAATGAGCAGTACATGGTGTCTAATAGATAGGATACTTAGACATAATTTTTTCACCGGTTTTTTTGAAATTACTGTCATTATCGGTCACAATCTGAACCACATTTGATGGTCCTACTTGCTAATGACTTTCATTATTTGTTTCTTGGTAGTGTTTGTCCAGCCATCACACATAATAGTGATTCCATAAGTTGGGCATTGTCGTTTCAAGCCATCAATGTAGCTTTCTAATTCCTCCTTTTCTGATTTAAGCTACTTATTCATTATATCATAATCAGTTGGTGCTTTTACTCCCGTACCTTCTTTGACCGTTACATCAAGCATATGTTGTAGATACGATCCTTTCGTAGTATTCGCTGGAATAGTATTAAAAAACATGTATTTGGCCACAGTTTGATCAACTTTTTCACTAGCATTTTCAAACATGCATTTGATAGTCTTTTACTTCGACTTTTCAGTTCTACATGTTGCTAAATCTGGACTATCATATCTTTGACTATATGTTCTAAACATTCCTGTAATGCCTTTACCTTTATTTTTCTGTACACTGCCACTACCACTGTCACTTCCACTTCCTTTAACAATTTCAGAACCATGGAATCTTTGAATTTGCTCTCTATGCCATTGTTCATTTCTTGATTCCATTATAGTTCTCCTATACATGTCTCTCTCATCTTGAGTTTGACAATTTAGAGGATACACTGTATCATCATCTGAATCTGGTACAACAATGGACTCACGCTCTCTTTCATTAAACATAATCTTTTTAAATCTTTCATTTCTTTTCGTCCTATCACTTTTTTTAGATTTTGTCCTTTAGTTACTCTTTCATCTGATCACGAACAACAGTTGGACATGACTTACACCTACTGACATTACTGTATCCACCAACAAGATGTTGCTTTAATCTTGTAATACCCCCACTCATCATTCTTTTTCCACAGTACTTGCATTCAGTTTTTTGTCTGTCATTGTTGACAGCATGACCATGCAACCATCCTAGATCTTCAAATGTAGCAACTCTCTTCTTATCGTCATTTCCATTACTTTGAGATTTATCTGAACTCGACATTATGAAGACTGAAAATAAAAAAATTACTCAAATATTAAAAATATGTCTCTTTATTTTTAAAATTTTCTATGATTTTTACAATTTTTTTAGATATTTTATTTAATAATTTGTAATTTAATATTATTTTTGATTTTCTACAAAATTTCAAAAAATATCTTTATTTTTTTCAACTTCTTACTATTTTCCTCATTTCTTTGCTTAAATTTGAAATGTCTGAATGTTTTTCAAAATTTTCAATATTATCCAGATTTTTTTAATTATTTATAAAATATTATGAATTTCTGTTTTCTTTTTAAGGTATAAATATTTTACTGATTTTTAATGATTTTATAGAATTTTTAAGTTAGATTTTACCTTTATTAGTTTATATTTATCATTTTTATGTTAGATCTATCATGTTATTAACATTAAAATACAAAAGTAACATAAAAAAAAATAAAAATACAAAAGCATAAAAATAAAACGTGAAACCATATGGATATACAAAAGATGATGAATATAAAAGCAATCAGATAAATATAAAAGATGAATATAAAGACAGATAAATAAAATACTGATAAATAAAACATAACTTTAAAAATGAAAATAGAAAAATAAAATTAATGTAAACCATAGTAATGAACTAATGATACCATCCTTTCTAATGTAAAAATAAAGACAGATAAAACTTATCATACCATCCTTTCAAATGTAAAAATAAAAACAGATTAAAAAAAACACACGCACCATTTTTTTTCTCGCACGCACCCTTTCTTTTTCACGGCAAGCTTTCATGCGGAGCGGGAGAGCACGGGACGCCGCGACGAATCTCGCAGACGCACAGAGGGCACGAATGGGAGTTGACGGAGAGCACGAGAGGCTATGGATCTGCACGGAAACAGACAGAGGGCTGCGGGAGGAGGCACTGGAACAAGCGGAAGGCACGGGAACAGGCGGAGGGTTACGGATCTTGCAGAGGCTGACGGAGGAGGCTGGAGGCACAGGCTGTAGTTTCGTCCGTCCGTATCGATATTTGAAGGTAAGTGTCGGTCGACCCGTGTTGTTACAGTGTCGAAATTTCCGTTTTTCTCTCGACACACACGACACGCACGACACGCCACCGACATACTCACAGACATACAGTAAACGGAGATATTCCTCCGTATGTTGTTTCGCCTATTTGAGATCCCGACATATGTCGGCGAAATTTCGCCGACACGTCTCGATGTTACGAACAATGGTGGTTAGATGATTACTTGATGGAGTGGCAGATTTTTTGGTTTTTCATTGTCACATAACATCAACAGCATCCGAAATACCTTATTGGGATGCAAGGCTCGCCTTTGACTGATGGGGTTTAAATCTGAAGATCGTGAGTAGATAACTCTGGTTCCGTATAAATTGTTGAAATGACGATCATATTGTGGAATGTGAGGGATTTAGATGACGTTGATAAGTGTCAGATGGTCAAATCTGTGGTTTGTGGGGCAAGACCTATGTTTGCTTCCAGGAAACTAGTCCCTCTTCTATGGATAACTTTGTTTGTCAATCAATGGTTGGCACTGGTTTTGATGAATTTGCTTTTAAAGAAGCTATGGGAGCCTCTGGGGGCTGCTTATTGCACTGGTTCGATGCTATCATGTGTGCAAAGAAGTGTCATGCCTTTTTGGATTATGATAATTTTTGAAGATTGGGTGTCTGGCACCAAATGAGGCGTCATGATTGTCTATGAATCATGTGAACCGATAAGAAGGTATGCTTTCTGGGATATGCTTAGAAATGACAGTGAGTGTGGGGTGAGCAGAATGGCAATTGGGGGAGATTTTGATATCACAAGATTTGTTGAAGAGTGCAATGGGCAAATGAGCAGATTGACTACTGGAATGGTGGAATTTAATGGGATAATCAAAGATATGGAGTTGATTGATTGACCTATCTCAGGGGGTCAATTTCTGTAGTTAAACTTTTGTCAAAGCCCTAGTTTGGCAAAAATTGATTAGAACAGTGGTGACCAGTGACTGGGAATGGACTTGGCCCAAAACTAGAGCTCACTATCAAAGAATGTGATCTATTGGGGTCCAAGGTCGTTTAGATTTGAAACTACTTGGTTTGAATTTGATTGTTTTGATGGTTTGTTTAAAGGATGGTCGGTCGAGGAAATGTTGCTTCCAAATTGGAAATGGATCTGGAGTAGAATCAAGAGTTGGTTGTTCGAGGAATTGGGTCTGGTGGGGGTTGCTTCCAAATTGCTTCAAACAAAGATAAACTAAATAAGAAAGAAAGCTCTGGTGTGTGGACAAATTCAGACAGGGAGAATAAAGAGCTTCTAAAGATGGAGTTTGATGAAATTGCTGAAAAAAATTGAAATTGCATGGAGACAGGTCTAGAGCTTTGTGGTTAAATGCTGGGGATAGAAATACAAAGCTTTTTCATAAAATGGCATATGACAGAAGAAGAGCAAATTATCTGAGACCAGTGGCTATCAATGCTAACGTTTTCACAGAGAAAGAAGAAATCAGAGGTGGAATTGAATCCTTCTTCAAGGAGCATCTCCGATATAAACCACAGTTTAGTCTTTTTTTGGATGGATTAGATTTTTCAGCGACTCGTGTCAATATGGTGACTGATTTGGAGGCACCTTTTCCTCATAATGAGGTTAAATAGGTAATTTTTATGATAGATGGCAATGAGGCTCCCAGTTATGATGGCTTTTCAATCATTGTTTTCCAGAGATATTTTGATTGCAAAGAAAGAAGGGACCATTGATTTTGGAGATTTCAGACCGACTAGTTTGCTCAATGGCCACTACAAAATTGTTGTTAAGTGTTTAAAAGAAAGACTAAAACCATTGATGGGAAATTTGATAGATGGTTTCTAATCTGCTTTTATCAAAGGAAGGCAGATTTTGGATGGTTTCTTAGTAGCATGTGAATGCATTGAATCTAGAATGAGACAAAATATTCATAGTCTGGTGTGGAACTTGACATGGTGTGGAACTTGACATGGAAAGGACCTATATAGTGTGCATTGGGCTTGTCTAGATGAGGTCATGAGATGCATGAGTTTTAGGTAGAAATGGCAAATTTGGATTAGTTATTGTGTTAGCTCTGCAAAATTCTTGGTTCTAGTGAATGGATTTTTAAAGGGTTTCTTTCATTGTGGATGTAGTTTGAGACCATAGTTCTAAATGTCTGTAAGTTCGACAAAAATAAGAAATGTGTCGGACATCAGTGGAAATATCAAGGAAACACAGTAAATTTATGAAAGTTGATGGAAACAGTAAAAAAAACTTTGAATTTTAATTTGAAACTCTAAAATAAGCTAAAATAAGCAATAATTTACATCTAAGACTACTTAGATCAACTTTCTAAATATGTATCACATTGAAATACACTACATTGACTTATTACAAATATCCTAAAATATAAATAATACGTAAAAATATTTAATAAATGTTTAAAAAAAATGTTCATAAAAATTATCTCATATATGCTTAATACCACAAAGAATGCCTTAGTCGATGAAAATCTTCTTGTTGTTCAGTTATGTAGTGGTTACAATGAATATATTGTCGAATTTAGGATTCTCTCCATAATACGTAGTTATTACAAGTCATATGACTATAATATGTTTGATATTCAACAACATAATAGTGATACTGTGACAATGACAACTGAGTCAAGAATCCTATTGGTGGATATTGTGGAATAAATACAGGCTAAGGCTGTTGAGGGATGTGATCTCGACTTAGAGGACCTTGATGAGTCTGTTTGTGGTTGTACATAATTGAAGATGGAGTTCATATTCCATTTACTTTGTTAACTTGAAACGTAAGATGATGAAGTTCTCGTACATCTACTTTTAGAGTTATAATCTAATTGTCCATAAGAACCATTTTCAAAAGAGCTATAGCCATAAAACTCTGTAGAATTATGAATATTGAGAGTGTCGAGTGACACTAATAAACTTTCCCTAGTATAACTGCTTCAAGAAGAATCTGAATTTCTTGTTGTGTCTTAATGAGATTTTCTTTTATAATGATACGACAAAGGATGAGGTCTTGATGGTTGTTGCACTCTATGATGCTTGCTTTGTGTGACATATGTAAATGTATCCTCTCTTGTAAATGGACTAAGTGGCTTTTAACTTTCTTCTCGTGGATCTTTAGTTGCAGTCGTTGTGTGGAATCATCATTTGTTTCACTCTCATCACCTAAGCTTTGAGTTTTGCTATGAGAATGTCTTGATGAATTCATGTATTCAACATTAATACCCATTTCAGTAGTAATTCTCCAACTTGGTCTATCATATTCTTTATCTAGTATTGGCTCTCTATCAAGTATAGGATCTTTATGCTCATCTTTATTAGGTCTGAGTGATCTTTATCTTCTTCTTCTCTAATATGCTTCATTGTTAACTTCATGTTATAATGTACAAACAAAAGATCATTTAATCTTTGGGTTTCTAATCTATTTCTTCTTTTTGTATGGACGAGATTAAATATGTTTTAATTTCTTTCACATTTTGAAGTAGGAGCAGTTTGAGATAAAATCTTTATTGCAATTTTTCTTAAATTTGGAGCATTTATTCCATTAAGCATCTACTATTCACCTAAATATGATATTAAATTATTAAATTATTACCCATATTATGATGTAATGTTACGAAATAAAAGAAATAATATTCAGATCCTTACTTTAAGTCATTGTATTACAAGCACAAATTGCTTGAGGATCTTCAAATTCTAGCATTTGGTCTCTAAAGGCTTGTACTTGAATGCTCACATTTAGCTTCAACTTTTTTATCACCATTGTTTCAGAAGTTATTAAATTGGTACAATTCATGAGTTCATGATGGCATTGGAAACGTAGGTTCAAATAGTATACTATATGTACAAAGAAAAGTCATTAAGCAACCAATTATGATGTAAATACAATTATGACAAATATGAATTTATATCTCAAATTACTTACAAACTTCGTACAAAGGGTAAAAAAGCATCCTAGACCATCTTTCATTTATAATCTTCAAGTATTTCTTTAAAGATCTTTATGTTGCATTATTCACTACATCATTCATCAACTTTATCGGTTTATACAAGAAATCCATTGGAGGTTTCTTATCACTATCTACCAAAGGAAGGATCTTCGAAATTAGTTTCATTATGTTAACTGTCTTTCAAGCGTTCTCCTAAAAAGATTGGCTATTGATTATAGAGTTTATTCTCCTACTAATTGGAGAGTTACTCTTGTGATATCTATACCATACTTGTGAATTGAACATGTACTTCAGTTTGTTTCTTTTATCAATCATTAATTGGAGAATAATATAATTTGTTACAAATCGAGTAACTCTAAGACTAATCAAGTCACTACCACAACACTCAAGTGACCTTATAAAGACACATGGTATAAATGAAGTTTGTTACAACTTTTACTTTCCTAACAGTCTTCTTCACCAATTTTATCTTTCCAAAGTCTTTAAGTATCAAATGAGCAAGATATGATATCCAAAAGCTAGGATACTTGGACATGATTCTTTTACCAATTTTTTGAAATTATTGCCATTATCAGTGACAATTTTAACCATATTTGACAGTCCCACTTAATAACTTCCACCATTTGCCTATAAAGGTATTTATGATCTCTAATATCGTCATTAGAAACATCAATGGATTTCAAAAAACTATGTGGCCATCATAGTTAATCATGAATTTGATGATCTATTTTCTGATGGTATTTGTCAAACCATTACGTATAACAGTAGTTTCATAGGTCAATTATTATCGTTTGAAGCCATTGATGTAGCTTTCTAACTTGTATGATTTGAGATATTTGTTTATTATCTCATAATTAGTTAGTGTTTGAAAATATATATTTAACCATAGTTTGATCAACTCTCTCTTTTATACTTCCAAATATGTCTTTGATAGTCTTCTACTTCAACTTTTCTTTTTGACATGTTACTGAATTTGGATTGTCATACTTTTGACTGTATGTTCTAAATATTCTTCTAATGTCTTTATCATTATCTTTCTGTACATTACCACTAGCACTATCAATGTTATTTCCATTTCTCCTATTGCAAGGGAAATTTCTAGAATCATAGAATATCTAAATTTGCTTTCTATGCCATTCTTCATTTCTTAACTTTGTTATAACTCTCTTATATATGTCTCTCTCTTCCTGAGTTTAATAATTTATAAGATACATTATATCATCATTCAAGTCTAGTACAAGGATAGGTTCACTCTCTCCTTCGTTAAACAAAATATTCTTGAATTTTTCATCTCTCTTCGTTCCATTACTTTTTTTGGATTGTGTGTACTTCAATAACACTCTCATCTCAAACAATCGTTAAGCATGACTTGCACTTGTTGACATTGTTATATCTGTCAATATGATATTGCTTCAATCTTGTAATATCCTTACTTATCTTTTTTTTTACAATACTTACATTTTATTTTCTGTCTATTGTTTATTGTTTATTGTTGTTTGACAGAATATCTATACAACAATTCTAGATCATTAGATCTAGCAACTCTCTCTTCATTTTTACTTCCATTACTTTGAGATCTATCAAAATTTGATATTGTGAAAATTGAAAACAAATGGTTAGATGAGATTAATTGCATAAACAAAAACTCATGCATTTAAAATATGTATCTTTTTTTATTTTCTATGATTTTTACAATTTTTTGAGATATTTTACTTTAATAATTTGTACATTTAATATTATTTCTGATTTTCTGCAAAATTTTGAAATTATTTTCATTTTTTTTCAACTTCTTATCATTTTACAGCTTTTTTATTTACTGATTTTTAATGATTTTATAAAATTTTTAGGTTAGATTTACCTTTATTAGGTTAGATTTATGTAATATTAAGCTATCAACATCAAAATACAAAAAGGAGCATGAAAAAATAAAAATATTATATACAAAAACCTAAGATCTATGTATTTTTATGGTAGATTTACATAATATACCTAAGATCTACATCAAAACAAAAGATCTAAGTGTTAATACCTAAAATCTAAGTGTAATACATAAATCTACATCAAAACAAAAGCAAAACCCAAAAAAAAAGCATGGAATTATAGCAAAACCAAGGGATCTAAGTGTATTACCTTATGGAAATTGGTGTTGGGAGATGGGTCTTGACCAAAGAGGAGATGGAGTAGCCTTGAAGAAGGGGGAGGAGAGAGCTTCAGCAGGCAGCAGCAAAGAATACAAATAGCAGCAAGAAAAATTTGGCATGTCAACATTTAAAGCAAATGTGTCTGTCTACACGTGATTTCTATGTGTTGAAAATTTGACATGTTGGTCAACTTGCACAACTCGGTAACGATGTTTCCAACAAAACACAGAACTTCTCAATTTACACCTACATGTTGTTTCCTTGATTTGCAAGACCGACATGTGTCAACGAAAGTTGGTCGGCACGTGTCGATTTTTGAAACTATGTTTGAGACTTGGTGACCCATTGTCACTTTTGCATTTTTCTTTGGTGGCAAAGGATTTTGGATGAATGTGTATCAAAGCAGATGAGGCTAGAAAAATTCAAGGTTTCTGTCCTAGCAGAGGAATGAGAAGAGTGTCCTACCTTCAAGCTGCAGGTGATACTATTGTTTTCTATGATGCTTCCTATCAACAAGTGATAAGTTTGACATGTTTGTTAGGTTTGTTTGGAATGATCTCAAGGTAAATTTTCACAAATCAACTGTGGCTGGAGTTTATTGCAATGGAGACGTGGTTGGCGATGAAGCTCATTTTCTGGTATGCAAAGTAGATACTCTCACTTTTCGTTATTTAGGTTTGCCACTAAGCAGGGCCAGGATCAAAAATGGAGAATGTGGTCCTGTGATTGATAGATTTCAAAAACGGCTAATCTAGATGGAACGATAACATGGTAGCATGGAGTAAATTGTGTAGACCCAAAAATGAAGGTGGTCTTAGCATTCAGGATTTCCAATCTTTTAACTTGGCACTTCTCGGGAAATGGTTATGGTGGCTTCAAAGAGGTGGGGAATATGCGGCTTCATTGTGGCAATAGGTGGTAATTCAGAAATGGCATAAAGGAAGTCTTCTAGAATCCCATATCCATTTCCCTTTGGATTCTAATGCTGACTTGCTGGAGTGGTTATGGTCAAAAGATGGTTGTTTTTCGATGAGATCTTTATTTCAAGTACTTTGTGGTGGTAGTGTTCGGATGGCTTGGACTAAGTTGGTGTGGAACCATCATATTCCTTCCAAAGTTCAATTCTTTGCACGGCAACTTCTCCATGGTGGCATACTTACAGAAGTGGCCCTAAAGAGATGTGGATGGTGTTTGGCTAACAGGTGCTCTTTTTGTCTAGATGAAGAAAAGGATTGGTGGCATCTCTTTTCTTGAATGCAGCAGTATGAACAAATGGTGGTGCAATCTCATTAACCTTGATTACTCAACACTGGGGAGTCTACGGGATTTCTGGGAACTATGGAGAGCTAAAAGAAGCTTTGCAGGTAAAAAACAAATGGTTTGGCTTATGCTCCCACATGCGATTCAGTGGACAAGGTGGTTAATAGAAGGATTTTCAATGGTTCTATTAGCCATCAAGATTGGAAGCATAGAGTCTTTGACTTGAATGCTCAAGGATTGATTGGTCTTCCTCTTCAGATTGGGATGTGATGACAGATGCAGTATCGGTAGCTTTATGAGTTGTGTCCGGTTCTTTGGTTGGTCAGTGTTTTGGCTTTGATTTTGTTTTTTATGCTTTTCTCTTGATTTCTATTTTATGGATAGATTCCCTTCCTTTGTGTTTTTTTTTTGACGATTTTAATGAGATTGCCTTTACTGCTAAAAAAAATATATTATTTCATTAGTGTTTAACATAATAGTTTGTTTACAATACAGATTTGTCTTGCTTTAGCTTATTCTCTGTAATTGGTGTCCCTAAGGTAGTTTGATGACATTAGTATGACTTGCATGCTTCTATTGCAGGAAACTGGTGATGGCTGATGCAAAAAGGATATTTATACCTGAACTTCCAGAAGCAATGAAACAAAACCTCATTGGGCAACTCAGATCATTTAGCCAATGGGAAAAGGCACTGGATACTTAAGTTGCATGTAATTGGTGATTCAATATTACCTGAGTGATATATTATTTAATTCATTCTGACTCCACATAGTGGGATCAAGGCATTGTTTATCATTTTTTAGTCTTTTAGAAAAGTTGAAGTGTTGAAATTATCATCATCTGTAATTAGTTCTGGTTTTGCTGTCCTCGTTCAGGCCTTTATTGCGACTGGACTTATGTTGATGGTGGACTAGATGTATAGTTGTACCAACTGCCAATGATGCTTGGAAATTTTAAACGTTGTTTTTTCTGGAAAAGAGCAAAAGCTTCTGGTACGGAGTTTAATTTGTTTTCCAATGTCTAGTTATTCTATAAACATGTCACTATATTTACAATTATGTTATAATCCTAGAAAAAAGATTGCATGGAGAATGTCCTGATGGTGACTTTTTCGGTCGTTCTTCCACCTATAAGCCAAAGGCTTAATTGATGAGTACAAATTTATGTAAGATATCCTTTTTCAACAATGATACTAATCCTCAATTAATGGAGGTATCTGAGTTTCATTCAAAGTTGTTGGACATTGCAAGTATTCAAATTTTGATTTACAAGAATACATCACCTTTTATGGTTCTAACAGCTTCTCTATTACCTGTGATCTCTTCGTGTCCATAATCCTGTCATCATTGTGAAAGAATGGTACAAGTTTTCAGATCTGCTGCATAAAACAATAATTAGTTGGTAAGGGTTTTTGTTCCCTTTTTTTAAATTTTTGTCAGGATATTTAAATTCATTTTTGTACTGTTGTGTGTGATTGTGACATTTTTTTTTTGGTTGAATGGTAGTGATTGTGAGAATCTCGACTTTTTTCCTTGTTTGTCTAAATTCTTTCCATTTCTTGTGGGATCTTTATGGGCTGCTTCATGATATTATTGCCCTTTAGACTGGTGAAGGGCTCCCACCTCTTATACCTGTTCAAATTTGCTTCAACTGTATTAAGAACCAATCTTAGAGGGTCTATTTTCCAGTTGGTGCAATATATGTTACTTGTATATATACCACAATTCCACAAATTAGTATTGGCAGTATGAGTGATGATTATCATAAGTTTCCTGCATCAGAGCTTCTTTGCTAGCTTATGTCCTTTAGGTTCTTCCATGAGGTGATGATTATCAGTGATGAGATATTTTAGACAACTTGTCATTCTAGGATTAAAACATGCCTCTCTTGAAAGAAGTTTCTTCCATGAGTGTTGCAGGAAAAACTTGTGGGACATGACATCAGGTTGATTCCTTGGAATCTGAATAGAACATTTAGGTAAACCTATGTTTGAGTGCATGAGGCATCTTAATTAGGACGACTTCTTAAGACTAATGCTTTATGGTTTTCTAAGTGATGTGGTCTTTCAATGTGATTTCAAAAGAAGTTGGGAATCGACAGAGCGGTTGTGTACAAAGTGACAATGGGTCAAGGAGCATGTGAAAACCTGGGTGAGGGAGGAGGTTGGGGTCCTGTTGCAACTACACAAACGGATGATCGAAAGAATGCCGGTGAAATAGAGAACGAGAGGAGCAAAATGGAGAAGATAGTTGCTTTTCACAAAAAACTTCTATTATTAATGGTGGAAAAAATCCTTCTTATACTAATACCTCTCCTGCATAAGAAGGATAAAAAAAACCACCCAAACAGAACATGACCACACACGTTCATCAATCATGGATCACCACGATCAACATGACAACCGTAAATGCTAAAAATTAGGAAATACATTCAACACGAAAAAACAGGACACGTTGCTCCTACACAAACAGAAATAATCTTCAAGACAACACAAATAAAAATAAAAATAACATTCAACAGGTCCAAGCAAAGAAACTACAAGGCTTGATCTGATCAGATCTTTGGCTAAGAAAGAGGATATTAGGGTGTAGGACAAAGACAATAGGAAAACACGTGTGGAACTTAAAGCAAAATTTGAGAAGTGCCGTAGGAGAGATGAGATTGCTTGGAGACAGCGGTCAAGATCTTTGTGGCTTAAAGGAGGTTGGAACACAAAATTCTTCCATTGTATGGCTAACGGCTAGAGAAGAATGAATCATTTGAGCCTAATTGTAATCGAGGAGGTAATTTAGTCTTCCAAAGTTGGGATCAAAGATGGACTGGGTGGCTTTTTTTCTAACCATCTGAAAGCAAAATCTCATGTGTGGTTGGACTTAGATAATGTGGGTGTTAAAAACATTTCCAGGGAGGTGGCAGTTGGCATTGAGAGAGGGTTTATGGTTGATGAGGGGAAGATGGTTTTTTTCATGATGATTGGAGATAAAGCACCTAGTCATGGGTTTCCAATTATTTTCTTTCTGAAATATTAGGATATTGTGGTAAATGATGTTATTGGGATATTATGGTAGATGATGTGATGGACATGATCAATGACTTCCATGCAAATGTGTATCTTGGCGTTGCTATTGCTACCTTCATCACTCTCATCACTAAGAAGGATGTGGCATTGGATGTGGATGACTTCAAACCAATTAGTCTACTCAATGGAATTTACAAGATCGTGGCCGAGTGTCTCGTAGAATCAATCAAACATTTAATGTGTGGCCTCCTTGGGTCTCATCAAACTGCCTTCCTTTGTGGTAGAAGACAAATTCTTAACGAATTCTTGGTGTCCCATGAATGCATTGAATCCAGCGGTCGTCAAGGCATACCATGTCTGGTGTAGAAATTGGATCTTGAGAAATTCTATGACAGTATCAATTGACATAGGTTGGATGAGGTATTGACTTGCATAGGCTTTCGAGTCAATGGTCAGAATAGGTGGGGTACTGTTTCAGCTTGGTAAGATTCTTTGTCCTTGTAAATGGTTTCCCCAAAGATTTTTTTTATTGTTGAAGAGGCCTTCTTCAAGGGGATCGTATATCCTCATTTCTCTTCTCTCTGGTGTCCAAGGTATTTAGTTGTCTGTATTTTAAGGTTGAAGTGTTTCTAACCTTTTCAAGGGGATTGCTCGATTCCTTTCCTTCAATATGCTGATGGCACTCTTGCATTTTGTGGGGCCTAATTGGAGGAAGTCAAGGGCATTGCATTTGTACTGGGGTGATTTGAGATCATCACTGGTCATAAGGTCAACTTTAAACAGTTGTAGGAGCTAGGGCTGACCCAGCTTTTGTGTCTACTACTGTTGAGATACTTGACTGTCAAGTTGAGTGCTCTCCGATCCGATGTTTAAGGTTCTTCCTCTCAGGATCTTAGGTTAAGAAGTTTGATTGGAACCCAAGCATCAAGAGATTTGAGTGTCGTCTTGTAGGCTAGAAGGGGAGATTTCTGTTTTTGATTTCTATCGTCCTCCCTAATTTACCCATCTATTTCCTCTCTATCTTCTGGATACCAGTCTCTGTAGCTAAGAAATTGGAACTTATCCAATGGAATTTTTTGTGAAATGGTGGAAGCAAATCTTCGAGGTGGGGATTTCTGTTTGTTGCTTGGCATAAACTTTACCACCCTATGGTGGAAGGGGGTTTGGGCCTCTGTGATCTCTGATCTTTCAATTTAGCTCTTTTGGGGAAATGGATTCGGCACTTAGATTGGGTTACCTCGGTTTCTTGTAATATTCTACCATTATGGTGGAAAGTGGTAGTGGGTAAATGGTATTAGGGTCTGTTCCTAAGTAGAGTGGGTTGTCCTTTGAGGAGGGGTTTCCCTTTGTAGAGTGGGATCTTAAAAGCTAAGGATGTTGTTGAGTTGAATCAAGTTGATAGTTGATTGTAGGAATTGGATTACATTTTGGGAGGACCTTTGAGTTGATTTTCATGCTTTTGAGATTGTTTTTTCTGAATTTATTTCTACTCTCTATACAGCCTGCTGCTAGTATGGGGGAGTGTTTTGTGAGACGTGATAATAGGGTTGTGTGGGACTTGAGATTTTGGAGGGGTCTCACAGATACAGATGTTTGGGATTTTGTTTCGTTGCTTGCTTTGCTTTAAAATATGGGTTCAAATTGCTTTTCTCTTGCGCTTGACTCTAGAACCTAGTTGTAGGTCAAGAATGGGAATTTTTTAGTTGCATCTCAATCATGATAATCGGAGGGACATGGTTGGAGTATGCTTCATCGAGGGTTTTTGACAGATGCTGCTTTACAACATCAAGGATTCCACCTTGTTACTTTGTTAGTAGATGTGTGTGTTGTTGTAGTGATTCTACAGATCTTTGTTATTTTTATGGGGATGTGGGGTAATCCATGAGTGGTGGTGTTTTGTACTTGGGAGAAAGCTTTTTGACCAGCTTGGTGGTAAATTAGTGGAGCTTTTCTGGGACTTTTGGAAGCTGAAAGATCGATGGTAGGGAAGACGAAGGAAGGCTTGGAGAGCCCTCCCGCATGCGATATGGTAGGTCTTATGCATTGAAAGACGTCATCGTATCTTCTGAGGAAAAGGCTTGGTCGTTCAAGACCTACGGGATGAAATTGTGTCTTCAATTTTGGAATGGTGCCCTAAAATGATTGCTTTTGTTGAATCTGATGTGTTTATTCATGACTGGTTATTGCATCTGTTGGTAGTTTGATGTAGTTTGATAAGTCTTTTGTTGTTGTCCCTCTTAAAACGTTTTCAATAAAATCACCGGGTTACCGATAAAAAAAAGTGATCCAGTCTAAGAATCTTACATAAAACTTTGAGGCGTGCCATGTATATTTCTAGTTTCCTGATTAGAGACACAATGTACCTAAAGTTTGAAAGCACAGGGCATTTAAGTATGATAGGAACAATGATTATGATTGTTACTGCTAAGGCTCATAATACTTCTTGTTATGTTTTATTGACAAAATATGTACTGTATCCATAGTTCAGGAAATTGAGACATAAGTTTGTGTATATCATCCATTATTATGTATTCTGTTGTCCATAAAACATGTTACTTTGAGAAGTCCTAGACATTGGTTGGAAATGTCTCCTTGTAAAAAACTTACAAAGCCGTGCATGTGTAAAAGTAAGGTGCTTTGATTTGAAGTAAGACAATAAGTACCCCCATATTGTCCATAATATCCATCAGTTCTGCTTGCTCTTTCTTTTCTTTTCTTTTTTGTTAAAATCTATTATCTAAGGCACCTCCAGATTCTCTTCCTAAGTTTGATGTCATGTTTAAAATAGTATGCATTTAGTGAATTGTTTTTTTGATCTTATATATACATGCAAATGCTGTAATTTTCAGTCTGCACCTATGACAGTTAGATATTTAGTGCATGAAATGTTGTCTCATTCTATTGCTGGAGCTTAGAAGAGCTTTGGTAATCCTCACAAAAAGGGAGTAACCACATGCTCAATTTTTTTGCTGCATTTGTAGCATTTATCGTGTCATGTACTCATGTGACATTACTTGATTGTCCTGGTGAGCTGTTCAGGTCACTTGAATGGTATTGGGACAAAGACAACCAGTGAATGAATATTAGGAAAGAGTAACTTCTGTCTGCTGAATAAAACTTACATTATATAGGAAATATTCTTTAGATATATTGTTCCTATGGACAAGGGAACAACTTCATTGCCATCTTTCATTGTTGGCAACCCATGGCTATCCATTCCATTGCATCATCTCTTATCATGCTGTACCATACTGTACTTTATGTGTCAAAAACTAGAAGCTAGCTTCGTTGGATATTGTTGGGATTCTTGCCTGTCTTTTCCCCAAAGAGGTGATATATTTTGGAATCCATGGAAGAGTCAAGTCATATGACATCCTTTTTTGTTGGTTTGTTTTTCTCCCATTGTTTTATTCCTTATTATAGTAGTAATGCAGAATATCATGTCTAGATATTGTAATCATAGTTGTAGAACCTCCTATGATGATAAATTTATTTTTATTTGTTTTCAAAAGTGACTTCAAGACTGTCAGAAATTAATGGTATGGGGCTTTATATTTCAATCATATTTATAATGTCTATGATAAACAGAAAAAAAGGAAGAGATAGATAATGCATGAGTCAGCGTTGGACAAAGTAGGGGGAATGCGAAATAAATGAAATTTTGCATGGAAGAATAACCAAAAGGAAATCCTGGCATGTCAGACAGGATGTTGGACACAGATATGAGTATATAACATACAGTTGGAACTATAGAAGTGCAACTCCTAGGTGTGTCCTATGTACGTGTCCTACGTGGCTATACTATGGAAGCCTTTATGCCTTTTTGAATCCAACTGTTTTTTATTCTCTTAACTGCTACATAGGCTCTTTAAAGGAATAATTGGCATGCAGGTTCTATTTTTGTCAACTATTTTATCTTCTGTTATCAATTACTTTGATCACAATACTGCACTTTCTATAATTCATTCAGTGCTAGCTTTTATTTCTTAATTTTTGGTCTTTCTTGTACATATTTTTAGATCTTCTAGTTCGTATTCTTCATAAATGTGAGGTTCATGTGTTCATATATATCCCATTTTGCTATATCTGACTATTTGAGGACATATGCTTTGTAAAGAGCAGTAACTATAAATTATATATTTTGGTTTTAAACCATCATGCTCTAAAATTGCAATTCCTCTTCTTAGTTGAGATATGATAAATAATCTCATGATGATAATCATCTTATTGATGAGATAAGGTAAAGTACATTATGAAGTCATTTGTAGCTTTCTGCTCCTCTGTTGAGTAATTGTTAGAATTATATTAACTTGGTTGGAATAAAATAGTTCGGAGTTTTCACAGGAAATGACTTGAAGACTGCTTAGAGACCATGCTTTTATAAAAAGAAAACTGATGAACAGTGTTACTTTGTTTTTATCCATAACTGGATATTTCAGAAGAATGTGATGAAATAATTTCTGATGCATTGTTGCATATGAACATGAGCCCATGGAAATTTGAGGATGTGATGTTTTCATTCCGCATTTCTTTGGCGTGGTATTGATGCATTAGAGAGTTTTGAGATATGCCATATCATATCAGTGTATCTGGTTCATAAATTAGGGTGGTTGTAGACATTATATGATATTCCTTGATTTGAGCGTGGAATCTGAAGCTTAAACTAGATGTCTGTTAGATTCTGGTGAGGTTCACAGCTACACATACTGTTAAAATTTTTATTTAGGTGAGTTGTTTTAACACAGATCTTAACTGTATTTTATTGCCAATGACTTTGTTCTTTTTTGTGTGATTTTGTATTTTTCAATGTTCGTTTTTAGAGAGATGCAAAAGGTGCAGAAAAGAATTAAAAGCTTTCTGAGAGATGAGCCGTTAGGTTTTTTTTCTTAAAATTGTATTTTAGAACGCCTCTTGTTATATTCAGTAGATGTGTCAAGCACTGAAAATGTAACAACTAATCACCTTAGTTTGACGTGCTGGGAAAAGATACTGGTGCGCATCTGTGGATGTTTACTGTAGTGATAGTTGATCTTAAGAAAAACTATCTTATGATTGATATAGACATACATTGTCTATTATCTCTTGTCTTCAGCACAATTCTAAGATTGACGCCATATTGATTTTGTCTGCACTAAGCAAGTCAGCTTGTTTCCAAAGCATATGTATGGGGTTATTTATCTAGATAGTTTATCATGTTATTTATTTGTAGGGTTATTTTTGTGTTCTGTTAGTGAGTCTTTGTAATTAGTTATCCGAGCCAACATGTAATTGTTGGGGCCACATCATATATAGTGTGCCCTATTATATGGGGAAAAAATGTAATGGTGTTTTATGCCTCACATTGTGGGTCGTTTCACATTGATTAGAAATTTGTTACTTTTGCATTTTGATCTGTAGCAAGTGATGCTTAACCAACATGTTTGATATTTTTAGTCTTCGTGGTGCTATGATTTGAACCAGTGTTGTTATCAAAGGTCGATCTTTAAAAATGTAGGGTAGAGAAGGATGGTTTGGTATTTCTACGTGGTTCTTTTATGTAACTAAAGCATTTAAGGTAAACTGTTGCATGACCTCATGGAGGAAGAAAACTACAGCTGCGAATGGAGATTTTTATTATTTGTATCTTAAGCGTTACAACCTGGCATGTGAGTCTGAAAACGTTGAGATTTGGTGAATATAAAAAAAAAGGAAAAAACCAAATTCCTGCAGCTTCTGAGCTAACTCTGATTGAGTTCTTATTCTCTACTTCGTAGCTAAGCATACATTTGAGGACCATTCTGATCACTATGAGAAAAGCTGGGATTCGCATGGCTTTGTGTATGGTCTTAAAATGCCAACTCGAGGACAAGGGCTATTCAAGCGCACTACGACGTCAGAGCAGTGCCAATCGCATGCATGGCACCAAGCATTTACAGACCAGAAACGTGGATAAACTTCTCCATCTGAGTACTGATTCTCACTTGGTCAAGAGAAAAAATTGTTCGCTCTGAAAGTCGCATTTATCAAATTTCATCATCCAGTGAAATCACTAGCCAATGAAAATCATGATTATTTTGCTTTCAACTGATTCTTTATCAACGGTTTGCCTAAGCATATCTAATAACCGAAGGACGACCTTATCCCTCCTTTTTTATTAAAGACAAAGTAACGAAAGGTAATTACCTTCTGTGCCCAAACAAGGAGATAGCAGCCTTTCTCTTGGTGACTCTCTCAACAATCATATTAAGCAATGACTATAGAGAAGTATTCACCACGCGTACTAGATAATTTATATTACTTTGTGAATCACCATCTCCGTTACAATTTCTAATGAAATAGCGCAGCATGTTACTTAGAACAGCACCATCACACTGTACACACCCCAACCAACGCAAATTTAACATGGAAACGATCACCATACCGCCTCCAGTCTCCGACATTTCACATGGAAAACAAAAATGAGGAGTGCACCATCACGTCGCCTTGTTTGCATCATTTCCCCAGATGCTGTCAAACGAACCAGCGGGTGCCTTTGATCCTTCAACAAGCAGCTGCTGACCATGAGTACCAGGGCCAAGCATTGGATGCCCAGGAGGTCCACCAACCTGAGGTTGCTTCCTTGGCTTCCTTTTGATCCCAAGCAATCTAAACACAAACACTGCGAGCTCTCCATACAGGTGACCGGAAGAATTTAGCAGCTGTAGACAACATAAACCACAAAGAGTAGTAGAATTTGTCTAGAGACAGGTGATGGTAGTATGTGGAGAGCAGAGGTCCTGAGTACCTGAAGCATCGCATACATAAAACCGTTGAGGGCCTGAGTATTCATATCGACGAGCATCGAAATCTTTGAGAAGAAGCTCACAACACCCTCCATCTACAATCATGAGAAAAAGCATCCCAACCATGTGACCGAAGTATTTTAGAAACCATTGGAGAATAAAACAAGGAAAAATTGCTACCACTTAACATCATGAAAAAGGAAGAAATGATGATACAATGACACCAGCTGCAGGGAAATGAAACTTCCAGGTAAACTCACAGAAGGCATATATTGCCTAATTACAGAACTTGGGTAATAGTTAACAGCACTATGACAGAAGAAAAAAATTCAGTATTATGCTAAAATGTAAAAGATAAAATAGATAAGAATAATGCACATGAACAAAATCCTATTGTTAGCTAATCAAGGGTTGGGAAGCAGGGAAACTTTTACAAGGAAGTAGTGCCATTGTCACATGTCAAAGAAAGTTAACGTCTTTTCCCATTTGTTTTAATTATATATTTATTAGGTATATCCTGGACATAAGCTGGGCATTTACTAGATTGACCATTTGTAAATAAGAGATCACCACCAATTGAATTAAAAATATTAAAGAAATGAAATTCCAATCATATTGAAATTCATATTCCTAATTATCCAGTATATCGAGTTGTGTACATGCCAAGTCAAATACCTCTTTGTCCCAATACAACTATTAAAAAAAAGACGTATATTTTACGTCTAAATTACATCATAACTCCAAGGCCTCCCAATAAGACCTTTATTTACCAGCAACAAACAGAGGTTTCACCAACAAAGTGTGCATTTCAACTTTTGCATGCCATTAAGTGTTAGATGAATGATGAATGTAATGGCAAAGTATTTAACATCATTTCTTACTATCTAGTCTTAGAATTTAGCTTAACATGCATTTATAATAATAAATTAACAAATTGTTGTCCATGCCCTTTCTTTTAATTCTTCATTGTTTCCTAATCCTCATGTCCTTGTCATATCATGTCCCGTGTATGAGTTGGCATCTAGTTTCCTAGATCAATGATATATGTAGAATAAAATTGTTTTCTTACCACTCGAAGAAGGGACACCCAAAAGCCTGGTGGCTGAGCCGGACCACCAGATGGGTTGTTTGGATCCTGATTATAAGGACCACCCATGCCCCCCATCCCATATCCACCATACATTCCCGCACCATAAGTGCCACTCCCACCGTACATGCCCCCACCATACATGCCACTCCCACCGTACATGCCCCCACCATACATACTGCTCCCACCATACATACTGCTCCCACCATACATGCCCCCACCATATGGTCCTCTATACCCATAGTTCGAGAGTCCACCATTAGGGCGTCCATACATACTGGACCCATAAGGAGAATTGTAGTTCATACCTACAAGAAGAGAAATAAATTTTAAATGGTTGTAACACACATGCAGGATACCTAGCTTCATAGCCAAAGTTATAATTCACATCTTCAAGAAGACAAGTAAGCAGTTTTGAAGAATTGAAACTAAATACAAAAAGAAATTGCTGAACAAGCTGAATGCTGGTTACCTCCATAACCATTTACATTGCTCAGTTCCCAGGACCTCGGAGGTTGCGTAGTAACACTATTGTTATTCGTGGGAATCGCTTCTCCAGCTGTTCCAGAGGCCTCAACTACATCACTTGTTCTACCAGTAGATGGGGGTTTGAAGGGTGAATCAGAAGGTGAGGTCCTAACCCGTTCAAAAGCCTTTGGAGGTTGAGGTGGTACGGTACCTGCTGGATGTTATGTGTTAATCCCAAATAAAACAGAAGAATCTTAAAAAGAGTACAAAAGAACATTCTGAATATGTCCTAAATTTTAGGATAAACATTCTATAGAGGTAAGATGTAGTTGCCTCCCACACAGCCAGTCCCAATCCAAGGTTGAGTAAGAGAGTTGCACTAGGCAGTAGGTTCACTGCCAGCACAAAAGATACACAACACTTGACGAACACCAATCAAAAAATGGATCATGTTGTTGACTGCACATAGTCAAATCAAGGCAGATGGTATTTGGTACATGTATCTTTATTGTACCTTAATATGTTTTAGTTCTTAAGCCATCTACATTTTAACTGTCTTCATCTACACATGTACCATAACACTAATTTGCAAATTTCCAAACTTACCTCTAGCAACATATTGACAACTTGAATAACAAGGTCATTGTTTTTAAATTGTGTGTGTCCAAATATACCTATTCTAAGAAACACATTTTGAATTTAGAAACTCTTACCTAGCAAATATAAAACAAGGAAATAAATGCTGTCATAGTAGCATTGTACTTTTCACGGCTATTTCCCCTAGTGCAGGAGGATAGCTATGATTTTAGCCCTGGTAGATTTACCAAAGAAGAAAATGATTTATTTGATATTATGGGTGTTTGGTTATGAAGGGATCATTTCGTTTTTGTGTGTTGGTCTGGTGTATTGCTCTTTCCCTGTGCAACATAATCATTAGTTCCAACAATAGAGTTGCATGGTTTGGAGGTATATGTCTAATTCTAAATTACTGGAAGACAAAGCTTTCTTGGAAAGAGAAATAACACATTGTTGCACACTTGTCACACCAAATGTAAGAAACATGATAGCATGTGTACCTTGCAACACAATCACATCATGGCAATTAGCAAGTATCGCATTTTTTTTTTGCTTGCTCTGCTACAAACTGTAATAAGCAAATGAGAAACGACAAAGAAGACCAACAACTTGTTGTCTCTGGTCTCTATAACTAATGCACACGACCAGCTCATATTGCAGCAAGCTTTGGAGGTTGCCTCCAGATGCTGCTGTTACAAAACCCGAAACTCATAAAATAAATTGAATTAGGATTTAGGAAGGAGACAACACACTGTTTTTTCTCTCGTTGTTTGATGTAGGTTGACTGTGTGCGTCATGTGACCCCATACACGGATTGCATGACACTTGACAATACAAGTAAACTGGTTTGTTATCACTATCACTAGTAATTTGGCATATTTATGTAAGAGACCACAATGTTTTGCTTTTACAGCTTTCACTTTGAAAATTTAATTAAATATTTCCATTCCTTGCTTGCTAATCCTAGATCCTAGCAACAAAGAAGAATATAATGCTGTCATTTTGACACAAACAGCTAAGAATAAATTTTCCACATTCTGTACTGCCTTGAAACTGTTCAAGGTATGACCAGACTAATTATGCTAACCCGAATAAAGTCTGGGAAGCATTAGCAGATGTATCGATTGTATAAATTTATAGCACGAATGCACAATGAGAAAATGGTAATTGAAATTTAAAAGACCCAAGTATATAAAAGCTACAACTACAAGCAATCAGTTATTGACATATACGGATCCATAGAACATGCCTAACAATGGTAGAATGAACGAAAGAAACCATAGGAAATACTCTTCCTGCTCATCTCAGCCTAGGGCAGTGGTCATTCTCTATTTAGTTGAATTATCAGATCCGAACAACTTTTTCTATGTAAGGACAAAAACGATGGTTTTTTGAGGGGCGTTGCTTGTTGTTACACTTGTAATACGTTTAATCTGATAAAAGGCAAGTGAAGATTCAATCAGATTGCTAAAAAGACAGACCGACCCTCCTAGGTTTGTTTGAGATCTTATAGCCAAAACAATCAATCGATGAAACCCCATCAGTCTATAGGGAAACAACAAAACAAGAGTTTCCAAACAATCCCCACCTTATTTCTCAAATTCCACACCAGAAACATATCAATCAACACCTTCTTTACAAACCAAAACAAGACGAAGATCCACACCCCGGAAACCAAAAAGCGAAAAAATCACGAACCCAACCAAAACCCAAATCGTAGAACCACATATAGTTCCAAAATCCAACCCTTCTGGACCCCCCAAAGAAAACCCATCTCGGCTTTCCCATGTATTCGCCGAAAAAACAGGTCCTCCTTCTCCATCTCCATCCGATCCCTCCCCGCCCCCAATCCAATCACAGAACAAGGAAGTCAAACCCGAGGAGACGCAGAGAGAGAGAGAGAGAGAGAGAGAGAAAGGGGGGCCTCACCTGTGTTTCCGCCGCCGTCTCCGTTGGCGGTCGCCATGAGGAGAACGCCGACGAGGAGGAAGAGGAGAACAACCGTGTAAGATGACGATGCAGACGATGAATCGACGTTCCTTCTTTGTTTGGTACGTGCTGGGTTATTTACAGTTTCTTGGTGCCTGTTTCCGATATTAGCTTACCATAGTACACTAATGTCTCTAACAGATAGGTTTTTTTTATTTTTTTTTAAAGTTTTGTTTGAACCAGATATTTTCCCACATAGAAAGAGGGTGCAAGTGCAACCTTCCAACTTCTCAACCTTTGGAGTGGTTAATATATGATATCTTTTGTCTCCAACCAATATAATGATGCATGGATTTATTTATTTTTTAAATTATTTAAATATAGAAGAAGGCCTTCAACAATTGTGAGTTTAGCAGAAGTTGTCTGTGCAAAAACCTGTATTGACTGATGGGAAAGTGAATGGAATCCTTGACCCATTGGATCATATAATATTGGCAGCATATAATTGTTGCCCTGGTCCTGTGGTCCATGCTCTCCAGTGAATGATGTATACATATTCTTTTTGGTTTTGTATGTATCTCAGCCAGCAGCAGCCGGCTATGAAGACTAGACAGGAAACAAGAAACCAGAGATGCACCTCCACATCATTCCAAAAACCAGCAGCTCCTGAGATAATCACTAGATGTTCTCATGGTAGTCGATGTGATGATGATTCTCATGGATCTCTGAACACACATACTCTGTCAGAGACTTAGGAATAAATACTATCGATTCTTCAAATTAATAGAAAAAATATAATATTAAATCACATAATAAATTTATAGGAAGCAGATTGCATTTTTATG
>JAMKQA010027458.1:0-35747 GCA_024699735.1 Posidonia australis
CAGAGACAGTGAAGGCGATGTCCTGATCTGAAGTAGTTTCATCTCTTGCAACAGTAGCTACTGAGGGCTTTCCTTTCTTTTTAGGACAATCAGCTTTCCAATGACCTAGTTCTTTGCAGTAATTACAAATGTCTCTAGGGCTGTACTTTTTTTCTTTAACTTTTAGCTTTTTCTTACCCTTTTTATCACCTTTTTCAAAACGCCCACGACTACTTGTAGCAGATAAACCTGAAACAGAGTTTTCACCTCCATTGTTGGAGGCCTGATGCCGCAATTCCCTAGAATGAAGACAAGTCCTTACCTCCTCTAATGAAAGTGAGTCTTTTCCAATGACAAAGGATTGGACAAAATTTTCATAAGATTGTGGCAAGGTTACTAAAAGAAGTAGAGCTGCATCCTCATCTTCTATTTTAACATCTATATTTCTAAGCTCCATCAATAAGGAATTTAATTGATCTATATGAACTTTGAGAGATGTACCTTCTTTCATTCTAAGGGAGAACAACCGTTGTTTTAACAATAACTTGTTCGTTAGAGATTTAGTCATATATAGGCTTTCCAATTTCAGCCATTGACCTGCGGCTTTCTCTTCATCTGCTATTTCTACAATTACTTCATCTGTTAGACAAAGAAGAATTGAAGAATGGGCTTTCTCTTCAAAGACAGCTAATTCTACTTCTATAACACCTTCTGGAGAGGATTTTGACAAAGGAGCCCATAATCCTTGTTGTTTCAGTAAGGCGCGCATTTTTATCTGCCACAAACTAAAGCTATTCTTTCCGGTGAATTTCTCGACCTTAATGCTGTGGGAAGACATGCTTATAAACAGAAAATACTCTCAGAAAATTGGAAATGGCTCTGATACCAGTTTGTTAGAGTAATATAGTGACAAATATAATCATACAGAAGAAGAGAAGAAGAACAATGACACCAGATTTACGTGGTTCACTCCAATACGGAGCTACGTCCACGGACAACAGCTGATCTAGATATCAGGAGTACAGATGGTAGATGTGGTAGAAGAACACAACACAAACTTCTGAATGTTGTTTTCTTCTCAAGAACAAACCACCTATTTATACAAGAACCACTCAGGTTTAGTGAATAATCACCATTAAATATAATGGATTAATCACAGGAGAGTTACGAGCCTGTGTAACTCGACGGTTCCCAAAACGGACGAAACAGTTGTCCGTTCAGCTGTGACGATCCACCTCCTCTCACCACGCGTGAGCTTCTGAGCATTCCGCTGAGCTCAGATTCTTCAGCAACGGAAGACCGAAGACCGTGGGTTGAACGGACGATGCAGGGAGCAGGAACGGTCGTCCTTCGGATGCGGGTCGGATGCGGGAGAGGAACGGTCGTCTTTGGAATGAAGCCTTTAATGGCCTTCGGAGGAGAAACGGACGTTGTGTACCTGAGCGTTTGTAACGGGTGACCCTTCCTTTCAGCTTCAGCAGGCGAAACGGCGCGTCGACTGGCGGTTGCAGGTGCTACACAGCGGAAGCCCTCGCGTAGTCGGGAGGAAGAAGACGCGACTACAGTGCGTCCCCTTCTGATTTTTTTTTTTTTTAAACAGGCGGACCGAGCAAAAGGGCCTCAGCCCATTACTTAAGTCATTTAACAGGCTTAGACATTTTCTGTATGAGTTTGGTTTCCTTGTGTAAACTCTCATAGCAATGCACTGTGACAATCAAGCTGTCATCTTTGTAACCAATAATTTCACATTTCATGAGCGAACCGAGTATATTGTGGTATATTGTCATTATGTCAGAGATATGGTATTGTAAGGTATTATTTCTATATCCTATACAGTCTTCTCAGTAGTTAGTCGATGTTTTCATAAAAGAATTTGGTGTTTGGACTTTTAGGACTTTGTATACCAAGTTAGGTATAGTTGATATTGTTAGAGGGTTATATTATGTATTAAGATTGTAGTGGGTATTCGGATTATTGAATATCCATTTGTCTAGGGTTTCATTCATACCCAATGTATGTAATTACAGCCTTTGAAAAAAATTATTATCCTTTTTTCTTTAATCCTCACATGGTACCAGAGCCCAAGGGCAAACCTTAGGCAACCGTTCCACCTCCACTCATTGCCAGCCATTTCCTTCTTGTTTAGTGGCAGCCTTCAGCCAATCACCAACTTTCGAAGCCCTCCTGCACCCCCTGTTTCTCTCTCTTGTGTCGTCGACACCTCTGGTTTTCCCTTTTAGGGGCTACAGTCCACTCGACACACCCCCTTAGGGGTGCCATCAGCCTTTGAAGGGCTGCCCTGTCTTGCTGGGCGTCTAGGACAGGCCCTCCAGCCTAGTCGATGTCACTGGTAGGGCCTTCTAGGCCCTTCAACCTCGCCCACAGTCATCTCCATGCTCCTTTCGCCCACCGTCCCTCCCTTCTGGCCATGTTTTAGGCCCTTTTGTAGTCTCCTGTCGTCGTTTATGTGTGGATATGTCATCCACACATGTGGGTGTCCCCAGTTTGTGTGGTTGTGTTATCGGAAGGTGGTTGTGTGGTTCTAGCCATTTTTCCACAACAAATCAGTTCTCCCTCTTTAGCGGTTGCAACAAATCAGATCGTATTCCATGGCGGCTTGTGAATCTTTGATGAAGAATCTTAGTGGAATGTCTGAAAAAATGAATGGTAAGAATTATCTACTTTAGGCGCAAAGCTTTGAGACACTTATTATAACCTTTCGTAAGATAAATTACCTTAGACAGTTTCCTCCTAATGGTAAAGATGTAACATACGATGATTGACTTGCAGACGATGTCGTTATTGTATCTAAAGATGTAACATGTAGAGGATGAAGAAGTATGTTAGACCATCTGTCATCTATAATTTTGAGATATATCTTAGATGATCTGTATGTGGCATCAGCCACAACATCCTTCATCAATTTCATTGCCTCATATAAGAAATTCATGGTAGGCTTCTTATCACCATCTACCAATCGAAGGACCTTTGAAACTGGTGTCATAATATGTATAACCTTTCGACAATTCTTTCAAAAATATACATTATTTATAATTGAATTTACTCTTCTATCAACTGGACTTTCACTCTTGTGGTATTTGTACCACTGTGGCGAATTGAACATATACTTTCAGTCCATTTCTTCGATCAATCATACTTTGGAAAGTAATATAATTTGTTGTAAATCTGGTGACTCCTGGACGAATCAAATCACCACCACAACGCTTGGGTAACTTCATTAAAGCTAGTAAAAAAGAGTAGTTGTAAATGAAATTTGTTACAACCTTTGCATCTCTCACTGTCTTTTCCACCAACTTCGTCTTCCTAAAGTCCTTAAGTATTAAATTAATAGAATGAGCTGCACATGGTGCCCAATATATGTCATACTTTCTCATAATTCAGGAGTCAGTCTTTTTAAAGTTACTTCCATTATCAGTCACAATCTACACCACATTTGCTACTCCCACTTGTTTAATGATTTCTTCGATTTGCTTGTATATGTACTTGTAATCTCTGACAACATCAGAAACATCAATAGACTTCAAGAAAATTGTACGACCATCACAATAAACCATGAAGTTGATTATCTGTTTCCTTTTGGTACTTGTCCAACCATCACATGCCGTTTCAAACCATTAATGTAACTTTCTAATTCTTCTTTCTCTACTTTAAGGTACTTGTTTATGATCTCATACTCAGTTGGTGTCTTTACTCTTACACATTCTTTTGCTATAACATTAAGCATATGTTGTAGATAAGGTTCCTTTGCTGTTTTTACAGGGATAGCATTGAAGAACATATATTTTACTACAACTTGATCGACTTTTTCTCTGGCATTTCCAAACATGCCTTTGATTGTTTTCTGTTTTGAAGTTTCTTTTCTAACTGTAGCTGCATCTGAATTGTCGTATCTTTGACTATATCTTTTGAACATTCCAGTAATGCATTTACCTTTATCCTTTTGTGTCATACCACTGTCACTTCCCTTGTAAGTTCGGATACTACTTGTCCTATGAAATCTTTCAATTTATACTCTATGCCATTCTTCATTTTTAGACTTTATTACTGATTTTCTAAATATTTCTCTTTCCTCTAAAGTGTTACAGTCTATAGGATAAATCATATCATCATCTGACTCCGATATAGGAATAGTACCAAAGTATCTCCATTGAAGAGAATCTTGTTGAAATTTTCTTCTCTTCTCTTTTTGTCACTTTTCTTTGCTTTAGTGTCCTGTAATAGTTTTTTCATTTGAGCAGAAACTACAGATGGATATGATTTACACTTTGCTACATTACTATATCCTCCAGCAATGTATTGTTTTAATTTTGTTATTCCTCCACTCTTCATTTGCTTATCAAAATATTTACATTGTGTTTTTTGTCTATCATTATCAATAGGATATCCATGCAATCAACCTGGATCCTCTGATTTAGCTGTCCTAACATCACTACGACCTCTACTACTTTCAGATTCTGAGGAATTTGACATTATGAATGTTGAAAATAAATGATAGTTGTCATTAATTTAATGAAATAATGCATTCAAATATTTTCTAATTTTTTTACATGTTATAGTGGTTTCTACAATTATTCTTGATTTTTTTTCATATTTTCTTGATTTTTTAATTAATTATGAAATATTCTGATTTTTTAAATAATTATAAAGAATTACTAATTTATATAATTATATATCAAATTATTAACATTAAGATTCAAAATAATAAAATAAATTTGAAAAAAACCTTAGATCTATGCAATATTATGGTAGATCTAACTAAAATCTAAGTTTATACTTTATATCTAAGATTGCATGTGAACTTAAGAAAAAGGGATTTAAATGGAAGTTGTTTTAAACAATATAATCTTGTTGTTGTAGTATAAAATGAAAATGGTACAACAATACTAAATGAGTAATATTAAGTATGGGATAAGTATTAATTAAAGATAATAAAATTAAATCAACAAATGAAATTACAAAAGTTTTCCAAATTACAAATCACGCAAAAAAGTCATGAAATTACATGCAAAAATCTAAGATTTAACAAATAGAAATACACCTAGTATAATTATTCCTAATTTTACAATCATTCTTGATGTTTTTTAAATTTTCCTGATTTTTTAATAAATTATGAAATATTCTTATTTTTTTAAAAAAATTATAAAAATTTACTGATTTTATAGAATCATTATTTTAGATCTATTATTTATGTAATGTATTGAAATATTATTAGGTTAAATCTTTATTTTTTAATTACTTACAAAATAAATATGAGAATTTCTTAAATAAAAGAAAAGATTTACTTCAAGACAAAGGCTAAAAAAAGAAGAAGGAGAAAATGATAGTTATTGTTAATACTTCATATATATTTTTAACTTGTTGGAACTCGAAAGACAGTAAAACTACTTTTGTAAGAAAGAACTTAAAAAAAAAAATAGACATAAGATAAAGCTAGACAGTAAGAAATGTTTTTTGAAAATTTTGTTATAAACCACCTTATCTTATAAACCACATTCTCTTTTACATAAGAGAAAAATAAGGCATTAGACACGAACTTTAAAACAAAACATAAAAGATTAGACAACACGAGTTAAAAAAAAAGGATAGTAGTGTTGTCCAATCCTTTTTTAATAAAAAAAAGCATAACCCATTGTTTTTATCATAAGATTTCTCATCAATGATCTATTCTAAGATTTGATTTATCATCAACTTGAAATTACAAAAATCTTACAATACTAAAGTCTTCGCCTTGATTTATCATCAACTGAGTCGTGGCCCATGTGGCCCACGGTACCGATGGCTAGGTTTCCTACTCCAAGACGTGCTCCAGGGAAGGGGGTGACGAAGGGGTGACGAAGGGATGACGAACCTAGTTGGAGATCGGAGCAAACGACGACACAGGGCAACGAACGGCGAATGTGAGAACCAGAGAAGGCGCTGGACGACGACGGCGGACTGGTGGAAGATGCTGGACTAGCGGACGACGGACGGCGCTGGAGGCTAGACGACGGACGGCACTGGACTACGAGAGAAGCTTCTTGACGACGACGCTGGACGACAACGGACTGTTGGAGAAGCTTCAGGAAAAGAGGAAAGGAAATGAGAGAAGGCACTGGTAGAAGGAATCCCGTGACTTTTAAAGCCGTGTCGTGTGTCATGTTGCGGGGATGGCATGTCGGGCGATACGTGAAATTTTGCCTTAAAAAATATCAAATATCCACCGACATCTGTCGATGCACCGACATCCATCGAAATATCGTCCGACATGAGGTAAGTCGCGACATACCTCATAATGTCGTTTCCTTGCTTTCACCCATCGATACGTGTCAGCGAAATTTCGCTGACACGGATCGAAATTTGACACCATATATCCATATAACTATTCCTTCTGTAAACTAAGCCTCTTCCTGGAGTACCCTTGACATAAGCAAGAACATGTAAGGCTCCAGTTCAGTGTACTCTTCTAGATTCATACATGAATTGACTCAATAGACTGATAGCATAAGACATATTTGATCGAGTTACTGTCAAATATATAAGTTGCTTTGTCAATCGTCTGTACTAACCAAGATCCTTTTGCAATTCTGAAGTGACATCCTAGAAGGATGGCGTTTACTCAATAGGATTACTCTCTGGTCTGCATCCTGAAAATCCTATTTCCTGGAGAAAGTCAAGAGCATATTTTTTCTGAGAAAGTGTCATTTTGCTGTTAACATAGGTAAACTCAATACCTAGAGAGTATCTCAATTTTTCCATGTCCCTAGGACAAAGTGTCTTAAGATGCTCTTTTATTTCTTCACTGTCCTTTGCATCGCTGTTATGGAAACAAATGTCGGTACGTGTCGACGAAATTTCGCCGACACGTATCGGAAGACGGAACTACAAAAACGATATGTTTAGGTATGTCGCGAAGTACCTGATTTCCTTGGAGATGTCGACACGTATCGCTGTGTCAATGGATGTCGATGGATATTAGGTGTTTTCTACACGTAATCACTCCGACACGGACGACACGCCTTCCCCGCAAGTCGACAAAGATGACACGTGTGATCCTCTGGCCTCTGCTTCAGCCATTGCACTCGTGATCTACTCCATCCTGACATCCGTGATCTGCTTCACCTCTTGCTCAGTCTTTAAAATCAACAGCGAAAGTTCCAGTCGACCCACCGATCTCCAAGACTCCAGCCTCTGTTCCGCAACCCACCTTCGTCATCCTGCACCGTCCGCCCACTGGCCGTCAAGCTTCTCCTACGTCGTCCGTCGATTTGCTGGTCCAGCTCCTTCTCGAGCTTCATCGTCCAGCCCCTGCTCTTTTGATCGCCACCTGCGAGTCTCGAGCCCCAACCCCTCATCGTCCGCGAGTCGCCAGCCCCAACCCTTCGTCGTCGGTGAGTCGCCAGCCCTAGTCCTTTGTCGTCGGTTAGTCGTCGGCCCCAGACCTTCTGTGTCATCAATGATCTATTCTAAGATTTCTCATCAATGATCTATTCTAAGATTTGATTTATCATCAACTTGAAATTACAAAAGTCTTCCAATACTAAAGTCTTCGTCTTGATTTATCATCAACTGAGTCGTAGCCCATGTGGCCCACGGTACTGATGGCTAGGTTTCCTACTCGAAGACGTGCTCCAGAATCTAAGGTGACGAAGGGACGACGAACCTCAGAGCAAACGACGATGTAGGGTGACAGACGGCGAACGTGAGAACTGGAGAAGGCACTGGACGACGACGGCGGACTGGTGGAAGACGTTGGATTGGCGGACGAAGCTGGAGGCTAGATGATGGACGACACTGGACTGCGGGAGAAGCTTTTGGATGACGACGGACTGTTGGAGAAGCTTCAGGAAGGGAGGAAAGGAGATAGGAGGAGGCGCTTGTAGACGTAGGAATCTCGTGACTTTTGAAGCCATGTCGTGTGTCGTGTTGTGGGGAAGGCATGTCGAGCGATACGTGAAGTTTTGCCTTAAAAACTATCAAATATCCACTCACATCTGTCGATGCACCGACATCTACCGAAATATCGTCCGACATGAGGTAAGTCACGACATACCTCATAATGTCGTTTCCCTACTTTCACTCATCGATACGTGTCGGCAAAATTTCGCCGACGCGGATCGAAATTTGACACCATGATCACAAGTAAAGCTGCCATGCTCGTCGACCCTTCCTAGTGGTGGCCTAGAAGGGGAAGGAGATGAGCGAGGGTGGGGGATCAACAGTGGCATTGGAAAGGTTGGATGGTTGCATCAGTGGCAACGGATTGGCTGGAAAGTGGCTCTGCCAGCAGTGCAGTGGCCAAACAGCAGCTTAGCAATGGTGCTGACTTCTTGCTAGGTTGCTGGCTCCCACTGGCTACTATAGTGGCAACAGCAGCACAGGAAAGCCACAGTAGTGGCGATGGCAGCCAAAAAAGGGTGCTCCAAGGGTAGCTCTTCCGGCGGTGGGCAACTGGTGCTAGTAGTGGTGGGTTTGGTTGATTAGGGTTAGGGTTTGGTGGCTCTTGATACCATGTTGTAGTTGATATTCAAAACATGCCAGAAAGTACTACAAAACTCCTAGGAGGTCAATATTAAATGGATACCCATGTAAGGAGTCATATATCCAACTATTCTAACATCATTAAATCATAATAAGTGAGGGAATGATGCAACTGCAATTAATAGTTTCATAGGCGTTGTTAGAAAAGCTTATAGTTTTCAAGGATCCACATTTCTGATTCTGACCTGGATTTCTGAAACATGCAAAGGACTTGCGGACTCACTTTAATCAACTTGGGGAATTGTCATGGCAGATTTACTTTGTAATGTATATGCCTCTGATATAAGACTAATAATGAGTAGCCATTATTTGCGTTGACTGACTAAACAATTTCGGTTCCATGTAATTTACTTTCTTGTCTTAAAAATTCGGTTCCACTATTTGACCTTCTATTGCTAGAAATAGTCCTCTAGGTATTGAAACAGAAATTTTGTAGCTGAGCCTTTTGGTTATCTAACTACCCTTCAAATGCAAGCTGATCTTCTATTATATTTTGTGTTTCTTTAAGATCCATAAATCAACGCCAGCGAGATCTCCTAGAAGAGTTTGTAAAGGAGGAAGAGTTTGTTGCAGACAATGAATCTGTGGAAGGAAAATGGTGAGTTTAGTGTTATTCCTCAAGCTTGGTGTTTTCCTTACTTAAAGATAAGCTTCTCTGGTTCATTTCTTTGATTAGTGGTCGTATGATGTCGGTTCATTGCAGAAGAAATTACAAAAACTATTTCTTATTAAATGCAAGCTTCAACCCTTAACTTTTCTGACTGTGCCCCCTAGAAAGTCTTGCCCTTGTCTGGACATTGGTCTGTTGCTCATTTATTGCCGGATATGTACACATGGTTTCAAAGACATAATGTAGAAATTAAGACCATTAGAAGAAAACCAGTATTCAAATCCTAACTATGGTGAAAACTAGCAGTAGAAAGTAAAAACATAGTAATGGATAACAATTTTTTGTAAGCCCTACACCCTTCAGGATTTGAACCAATAACCCCTCAATTGGAGGAATAATCACAATGTAACTGAGCTACTCTCCTTTGGATGAACTTACCTGTTCAAACTTCCAAATTAGAATTTAAACTTCTTAAATTGCAAGTAGACTTCCACTAACTTCATCATTTTGTATTCTAGGATGGAATTTGTGAAGAAAGAGAGTAGAGAGAAAGAAAAGAGAGATTCTATTGATGGTGTATTGTTACATATATATATAGAAAGATCAGATATCTAATAATCCATATAAATGGAAAGACGTAACATACACACACAAGTAACTCTAACACTTTCTTTCAAACTAGAGCATACATATCAATTATGTTTAGTTTGTCACATAAAGACTTGAACATTTTAACACTAAGTCCCTTTGTGAATATGTCTGTCAACTGCTCTGAAGACTGAGCGTAAGGAGTGGAAATAACCCATCTCATGATCATATCTCTTACAAAGTGGTAATCAACTTCGATGGGCTTGGTTTGCTTATGAAATGTGAGATTGTTTACAATGAAGATAGCAGTTTGATTATCACATCGTATAGACATAAGAATCTCGACACCAAAATCAAATTACTCTAGGTGAGACTTGACCCAAATCATTTCACATGCTGTCTGTGCTATGGATCGATACCCAGCCTCTGTATTGGATTTGGACACCATATTTTACTTTTTACTTCACCAAGTGACAAGATTGTCTCTCATATAAGTGTAGAAACTTGATGTGGATTTCCTGTCTCTTTGGTCTTCTGTATATCCTGAGTCTGAATAAGCAATTATCCTGGTGTGATCATTTTTTCTATAAATTAGGCCTTTCTTTGGAGCTTCTTTCACATATGATAGAACACGAAGGACTCCAATCCAGTGTGTTTTCTCCCATTCATGCATAAATTGACTCAGAAGACTGACTGTATATGAAATATCAGGCCTTGTCACTGTTAAATAGAAGAGTTTCTCGATCAATCGACTGTATTGACCAAGATTCTCTAACAAGTCCAAGCTACTGCCCTAGAATGTCGGTGTCTGCTCGTTAGAAGTACTCTCTGGTTTGTACTTGAGAAGGTTAGTCTTTTGTAGGAGATCTAGAGCATATTTTCTCTATGACAGTTCCATTTTACCATTTGCATAGGTAAACTCAATCCTAAGGAAGTATCGAGGCTTTTCCATATCTTTTGTTACAAAGTGAGTGTGAAGATGTCTTTTGATCTCTACAATGTCCTGTATATTACTATCAGTCACTAGTATGTCGTCTACATACAATGTCAGAATAACACAACCACTAGTAGTCTGTCTGTAGAAAATCAAATAATCCGCAGCACATCTCTGAAACTCACCAGCAAGAATCATTTGACTGAACTTTTCAAACCATGCTTTACGACTTTGTTTAAGGTCATAGATTGGCTTCTTCAGTTTGGACACATGATTCTTCCCCTAAGTAACATATCCTAGAGGTTGTTTCATCAAAATAGACTCAACCAGATCCTCATATAGGAAGACATTCTTGACATTCAACTGACACACCTCCCAAAAGTGGTTGATAGCTAGAGAGTGACCTTGATGGAATTGAGAGGAGTCACAGGGGAAAAAGTCATCATAATCTATGCCATATGTTTGTGTAAAACTATGAGCCACCAGTCTTGTCTTGTATCTGTCAATACTGCCATCTACTTTATATTTGATGAAGTAGACCTATTTGTAGGTGACTATTGTAGTCCCAGCAGTGTGGGTTACTAACTCCTACGTACTACAATTAGTCAGTGTAGCTATCTCCTCAGTTATAACAACCTTCTAATGAAGAGAGGATAGCGTCTCTTGATGATTTTTGAGAATAAACTTTGAAAAAATGAATAAGGCAAAACTACAGAACCGAAGATAAAGAAATTCATAAGACACAAAAGTGTAAAATAAGATGGACAATGTAAGAGCAAGTATTTTTTCGAAGGGTAATAAATAAATCTAAAGAACTGATGAGCGGATTTGTATCTACAGAGGAGAATGGTTTAGTAGTGGAAGGCACTAGAACATGTTGGCGTCACCGATAAGCCTGCAAGGGACAAGTGACTTCCTGTAGCACAATAAAATCACATTGAGAATTTTCATTTTGTATCTCAATAACAGAAGGAAGAGGGACACACATTGGATGACAGATACTCATCATAATAAGAAGTAGATTCCAAAAAGATAACGTCTGTAGACACAAAGTATCAACGGGTAGGAAGGTGAAAACATCGATACTCCCTCTGTGTTCTAGAATACCTAGCAAAGACACACTTGATGGACCTTAAAGATAGCTTATCCTAACTAAGAAATAGGTCTTGAACAAACGCCACACATACAAAGACTCTAGGAGTCAAGCTAAACAAACTAGAATCAGGTTTGAGGCGACGAAGTGGTACTTCACCCCCTAGGAGTGCAGAAGGCATTCTGTTAATGAGGTAAGTAGCTATAGGCACTGTCAGACCATAACTATTTTGAAACCTGCATATGAATCATAAGAGTACAGATGACATATAATATGTGTCTATGCTTGTGTTTTGCAATCTTGTTTTGTTAAGAGGCGTGGGGATATAAGGTTTGATGTATGATACCCAAAGAAACACAATATGAGGCAATTCTGGACTGAACAAATTTAAAAGTATTGTCAGTGTACAAAAATTTTGGTATAACATCGAAATGATTTTTTATTTCAGCTAAAAAAATTCTGAGTACATCATAAATGTAACTGCAATCTTTGAGTAGATACACCCAAGATACTCTAGAAAAATCAACAACAAAAACTATGTAATATCTATGACAGATTGGATTTTAGAAGGACTCTAGACATTACAATGAACTAACTCAAACGTAGTGGAATTCGACACAAGACATAAATTTTTAAAGGAAACATGGTAGTATTTATCCAACTGACACGACTCACACGCAAAACATGATACAGAACACCAAGACAAGGCCTGTTGAGGTTTTTTGTGAAATGGGTGACCCAACCGATAGTGCCATAAGGATGATTCCTCATAAGTAGACGCTACAGATGCTAATCCTTGAGATATATCTTCATGAACCAGTGGATACACGTCATTTCCTCGCACATAGTCTAAACCAATCCTCCTCTCTGTCTACAAATCCTGAAATGTATAATGAAAAGAAAAGAAGGTGATATAATATTATAATTTTTTTGTGATGGTACTAATGGACAATAAATTTATAAGAAAATTAGGAACAAAGAGGACATTTTCAAGTAGCAACTGTTAAGAGACTTGCACCACCTCCTCATCTGAAACAGGATACGTTCGGCCATTAGTAATTACCATAGATCAATAACTGGGTAAATAAATTTCGTGTACCTGATATATACGAGGAGGCATTGAAATCAATAATCTAGGAAGAATCTCTGGATGCAAGGAAGGTACTAGTACTTGAGGAGTTAATTTGGGTAATCATGGTAGTAGAGTTTGTGACCTTAAGCTGCTGAAACCTCTCACAGTCAGCCCGTGAAACTGTGAAAGTCTGCTCCTCACCAGTAGTTGTAGTAGCTTGTGTCTCTATGGTGACATGTGCCATCTGAGGTCTGCTAACAATATCTCAACATATCTTTACTTTGTGTCCTAGTCATTTGCAGTGTGAACATCGTGGACGTTTGCCTATATCACCTCGACCACAACCTTTCCCTCGAGAATCACCACGACTTCGACCTTGTGTAGTTGTCATAGCTGACTGCTCTGTCACTATAGGAGATGTAGCTGTGGACATGTAGAGGACCTTTGCAAAGGTAGTCTGTAGATCAGGAATGCTGTCAGCACTTAAAACCTGACCTCTGATTTGAGAGTTGAGATTGGGATTCAGACTTGATAGATATACTGTAACAACCAACTTCTTACGATACTGACGTAGTCTCGTGATATCCATTGTCAATGGCTAATACACATCTAACTTATCAAGTAGGGTACGAATGGCGGTAAAGTGCTCTTGAACAGACCGGTCTCCTTGGTGTAGAGTAAACTACTGTTCATATATCTCACATACATGATATATATTCTTCTCATGGCCATATGTAAGGCGTAGTGTGTCCTATATCTTCTTCGCTGGTCTCAACAACATAACTCCTCGTGCAACTGAGGACTCCATACTATTGACTATCTATGTAATAATCGCTGCATCATCAGCTAGCCAATCTCTATATGTGTAGACTTGACATCTGAAGGTGGATGAGTAAGGTGCTTCAGTTTCCTAAGTGTCAGAATAAAGATTTCGAAGCATTGTGATCATAGAAGGTAGTTTGAGTTAGAGAGTTTATCATATGTATTACTCATACACTTGACCAGACAATCACAAGAAGTCATATTGGACTGAAATCTGATTAAAATATCCCAGTATATGGTCTGAAAATAATAATATGTGAATTGGATTGCTCACCAACACATATGGATAGGACGTATCCACACCTAACAAAGATTGGAGGCAATGGAGGGCCTAAAAAATATGGACTGCTTCATGAGAGGGGTTGGACTGCCCCATTGGATGAAGAGGAGAAGACAACGGGTGTCACTGGCGGCTGAACACGCATCGATGACCCCTGTGGTGGCCGACGGCCAGTCGGAAAGGGCCTGTGGGTGCCGCCGGCGGTCTTGGCCTGATCTATAGGCTCCAATGGTGGAGGAGGAGGGTGCTGGCCGCTTCTGGAGGCTGGTGGCTAGGTGCAGGCATTGGCAGGATAGATTCTGGAGACTTGTGGCGGTGGTCCGGCAGTTGGCGGCGGTGGACGGTGGTGTCTCCGACGAGGGCGTGCGTTAGAGGTGGTTAGGACACCCAAGCTTGGGTACCATGTGAAGAAAGAGAGTAGAGAGAAAGAAAAGAGAGATTCTATTGGTGGTGTGTTGTTACATATGTATATAGAAAGATTAGATATTCTAATTTAAATGGATATAACACACACACACACACACACACACACAAGTGACTCTAATAGAATCCAAGTAGAACACGTGCAGATACACATTTTGTAGTTGCAGGGGGAAGCAATGTGAGATTCCTTGAATTAATTCAGCATACATGATTCCTAGTAACATTATCTTTCCATTGTGCAATGAAGTTATTGATTTAATTAAATTAAAACACTAATTCTTAATCAATCACTTCAATTGGGGAAAATTTTTGAGCCAATAATTCAAAAGTTAATTTACTGAAGTTAAAGAATTTGAAAATTTTATAAATGAGTAAATCATATATACTAGGAGGATTATGCTTGATCAATTTCAAGAAAATATGTGTAAATATACAATTCTTTGTAGGATCAATTTTGTATTTGATAATTTTTTTTCTTCTCTTCTTAAAGCAAGGCTTCTCCTTTTCATTTTGCTCTCCCTATAAAAAAATTGTATTATAAAGAATATGAAAAAGGTAAAACTCCACTATATTTTCTTAAACCTCTCAGAAGGACTTGCTCTCCCTATACAATTTTTTTGGAAGTTTGATCATGTGAATGGAGTTGAAATTGTGATGGATCGAAGGGTTTGATCTTGTTTTAGATGACCTTTCTCAAAGGGTTTATGCTGGTGAGCATGTAATGTGAACATTATGTTTGTTGGAGTAATGCTAACCTTCCAGGTGACATCTTCATTCAACCAAGTGATTTTTATGTTTACTAGTTAACTTGTATATCTGTTAGCTTCATTTAGCTGATGTATGAGACATGAGACAGTTGTTTAATTCTAGAGTATTCCTTTAGGTCAAATAATATGTTGAATTTGTAGATGTGTTATGTTGAAATAGTCCCACATTGGAAAAGGTGAGGATTGAACTTGTGGTTATATATAGATTAACTTCTTTACTTATTGTCAATTAATTTTAAATTAAATATCCATATTTCAACATAGTATGAGTCAAAAGAAGCCCAAACAGGTCCAAGTTCACACACAACCATTCATGTTCAAAAAGAGAAATTTGTAGGACCTAAAAGAAGTTATAAGGTTGAGTGTTGAAGTAGTCTTACATTGGTAAAAGTGAGGACTGAATTTGTGGTTATATATAGATGAAATTCTTTAGTCATTGTTAATTGGTTTTGAATTAGATATTTATATTTCAACATGTTATTTAATAGTAGTCCTAGTTTCTGTCACTTTCTGAAAGGAGCAAGCCATTTCTTTATGAACATCATCAGAAGTTACTTCATGACTTTGTATTTTATAGACATACATTCTCTGACTTGATATGGCTGGTTTATTTTTTGCAATATATTCTGACTGTAATGAAGATCTTCCAAATGAATAACAGGCTTGATCAGCGGCTGTCTGCTGGTTGAATACAGGTGCGACCAGATTAGTGACAGCTTATCTGATTGGAATTCCTTACTTGAGATCATCATCCTGGTTTTCATCCTGTTGTTCCTGGGAAGAAACCTCAGTTGATTGCTATCTTCCAAAATCACAGATATATAATGCTCTAGTGGGATCTGGATGGTGGCAGTGGTGTTTCACATGAAGCATATTCCACGTTGCTACTGGTTCATTGGCTTTATTGCATGGGTCTGGCTAATTTTAGGTATAACCTGGAAATAAACAGAGGGCCACCCAAGGGAAATTTCATTTCTTTAGAATTGCACATATCCATGCTTTTGTATCATCAGATGTGCTGCTGCCTGAGAGAGTATTGGTGCTTTTGCTGGTTACTTAAAAATGACTTCAGCTAAGGAGTAGTCATTACAAGATCATAATATCTTTCTGATGAAGCTGTTTCCTTGAGCTAAGCAGGGGGTGGTCATTACAAGCTCATCATACCTTTCTAGGAGTTTATTCCACCTCTTATTATTGGAACACACATCACGCAAGCTCTTGGCTGATATTGACAAGCAAATTAACCTTTTTTGTATTTTCATTTTATAGCCATTCCAGTGTAACGTTTATCCATTCTTATTGAAAGAGATGATTGTCATCATCTTTTTCCTTCTAATTTCTTCTTAGTGCTTATGGTACAAAAAGAAAGACCTTTATGGCTTGGAAACTTCGACTTTACATCCATACCAGTAATATTTCAGCAGCCTTTGGCAAAGTATGTTTTCTGAAGGCATTACGCCATTACCTTTGGTTTTGCAGGAAAGCTTATGCATGTTTGTTTTAGCCCTGTTTGAGTGCTTGTCAGAATTGGAAGAGAGATGGAATGAATTAGGTTTTTGATATTTCTATATGTTACTTGAAACTTTTCAATGAAATGGGGTCGGGTTGGGATACTGAGGTGGACATGGAGTTTATACGAGGTCCAAGCACAAGGTCCTGATACAATGGATCACTTTCTAGATTCATTTTCAGTCCTATTCTGGCGGCCAACTTGTGGGACTATGAAGTCTTGTAAACGTGCATTGGTCATCGCAATCTCCAATCTTAGCACAAGGACAACGGTGATATGTTTATTTATTCTCTTGCTAGTCTTTATTAAAATTTATATTATCTTTTTCAGTCAAAGTATTTAATCAAATTGGAAAAATATGTAAAAGAATCTTTTAGTCATTGCTTGATATAATGGCATGAGGAAGAGGCTTGGTTGAGTTTAGCTGTGGCTTGTAGCCACGGGGTATTACATTTTGTTGGATTTCTTGGGACAATGGTTTTTGGTCTAACAATTACTTGTTTTTCTTTTCGAACAATGACATGTAGAAGCCTTGATTAACCATCCAAGGCATTGACGCAATTTGAGTTCATGAATCATAATTTAATTTATATGCGTTTGCATATAATCGATAGATATTTTTGTAATTCTCAAGAAAGATTTTAGTCCTTTCACAAGATAAGAAATAAATTAGAGAGGCTAGCGACAAAGATGATGGTAGAATTCATGAGGGTAAGAGGCGTAAACTCTTTGTTTCATTGTGATTGTCAAATTCTCTTGTCCTCGTGAGAGGTTTTTACTTTGTTTTTGTTGAGCTACATAAATTTTTATTCCATGGTGTGTGTTCTCTTGTTCTTCTATGTATTCATATGTAACATCAGTGAACTTAAGATTGCATATATTGCTTGTGCATTTCATCAAAGTGTATGGGTGGTGTGCTTTGCTAATGCATTATAGTCGCACGTTTTGTATTATTTTTGGGTCAGTGGATAATGAGTTTTGTATAGGGGATTAATATTCTACTTAGTTTCATATTGGTTTTTGTAGTTGATCAAAAATTAATTTGAATAAGAAACTTTGGTTATGAATTATGAATGTGTAGAGTTTAATGTTAATTGAGGAAAGTGATGATCTTAACTTAATTGGATATTAATAATCATTAGAGTTGTGTTTTGGAAATGAATAATAATGATAATTAGACTCTTACACAAATTAAGTGTATGCACTAGGTACTACAACATCCTTTATGTGCATGCTTTGATGTGGTTTTCGATAAATTTGGTAGTTACAAGGTTCAGTAAGTAGTTGTATGTTCGGTGTTGGAATGATTCGTAGTTGCGTACTCTGCTTGTTTGTTTTGGCACATGCATTTTTCACATTGAATCCAAGCCTAAGGGTGCTTCCCTACTCTTGTGTGTTTTGGTGTGCTAGTGTTGTGAGTGTTATAACAAGTGGGTGTCAGTGTTGTGAGAAGTGGAATCCATGTATATTTGTAGTGTAAGTGTGTCTTGATACTAAGACCTACGAGTGAATGACAAGTGTGTTGTCATCCATCTTTAGCACCATTTTTATGAGGTGCACAGTAAGGAGGAAAACCTCACAACAACAATCAATAAGAGAGAAGACAATGTCTCATTGTCACAGTGGTTGGAAGAACTCTAAACTCGCTATAGATCTCAAGTTCGAATCCTAGGACATGCATAAAAAATTCTCCTCTAATTATCTCAACCGTTAACAAAAAAAAAAAACAATCAATAAGAGAGAAAAAAAAAAAGGGAAAGAAAAGAGAGAGAGAGATGTGTTAGTTGTTGCATGTGCTTTTGAGGGCTACTGGTAGCTAGGACGTTGCTTATTGGAGCCACCTCTGGCTACCTCCTCCTTAGTTGTGGTGGAGAATCACTTGTATGATGAGGCCTCGTTGTGATTGCAAGAGAGAGAGGTTGTGATTGGTTCTTTGACGAGGCATGGTTTGTCAATGTTGGAGTTGGGTTCACTTGTTTCTCATATTCTAAGTGTACATCTTTGTAGAGAGCATGTTTTAGGGATTTAATCTTTAAACCTTAGATGCATGCTAGGTATATATTATTGTTTGGATCAAAAGTGTGAAACTTGGTCTGATTCATGTTCTACATACGAATTTGTGGGTCACCTAATACGAGATTTGTTTACTGTAACTCAATTTGATGTTTGACATTACTATCATATTTTAATCATATCTTGAACTACAAATATCAGATTATAGTGATTTTGGATGTGCTAGATAGATAATTTTGATATCTTTAAATTGGTATATTATGTAAAATTTTTGGATACATTTGATATCCTAAATGCATTAATTGTTATAACAAATTTTTATTGCATCCCTGTCTTTCAAAACAATCTTGCTATTGTTTTAATCATTTTTAAGGTTGTAGTAATTAGACTATTGTGAAATTTATTTTATTGTTAACTTCAAGATCTTCAAATTGATATATAATAATAACAAATTTGAATAAGTTTGTTGCTAAGAAAATGATTTTTAGTAGCAATTTTCTATGTTGCTCTATTTCTAAGTGTTGATTAAGAGAGTTTATGGTTCTTGTTTTTGCTATTGATGATATTGTTGTTGAGAATTCGTTTCTATGAGCTTTTAGTTCTGTTTTGTGCCTTGAGAATGTATATTTAGTCATTCTCTTAGGCTTGCTAGTGAATGGAAGCATGTTTTGGATTTGCTGTGTGTAAAGTCGAATGCTTTGGAACATTGGTGTACATTGTAGACACATTTTGATAGTACATATGGGCCACACGTTTCTCCCTAAATAGCAAGAAGTTGTGATCTATTTTGTAGGTGTGTATTTTGATTTTCTTTAAGAAATTTTATTTTTTTCCTAAAGAAAATTTGGAAAAGAATTTTAAAGGATTTCTGTTATTTTTATTGTGAACCAAGAGGACTGAGGTTGAGGTTAGAAGACTAAGAGAACCAAGGTTGAGGTTTGGGAACTAAAAGGTCGAAAGATTTGTATTGATGAGACCAAGATGAATAATAGTACTTCTAGATAGTCGATCATAAGGTCGAGACTGAAGTTCTAGTATTAAGTTTTGGCAAGACTTGGAGGTTAGAGTCTTCTAGGTGGTTTGGGCACATGAACCAAATGGCCAAAGAGTTGTGTTGGCTGGACTAGGAGATATGACAGTACTTTTGGATGGTCAAGGTTAAAGTTCAAGTGTTATTTGTTGACAAAATTAGGAGGCTAGAGTCTTATAGGTGGTTCAAGCACTAAGACTTAATTAAGACATCAAGAAGGCATACTCTATGATTTTTGGCCAGAAATTGATATGCATGTACCTCGTGCAACAACCAGAAAATTCATTTCCTTCTAATTATACATTTTAATAAATTTTATCTTAGGCGAGTGTTAGTGGCACGAAGCTCATTTCAGCTAATTCAGTAGTTTTGTGCTTTGACCTTGTAGTTTGGCTTGTTGTGTGCCTTGTCTTTTATGGAGGTATTGTGTTTGTGCTCTTATGTGTGGGCATGTTGATATAGAGGGATGGATTGCCTCGTGTTTCGCTTGTTCTTTGCCTTATCTTTTGTGGAGGTACTATGTTTGTGCTCTTGTGTGTGGGCATGTTGGTATAGAGGGGTGGATTGCCTTGTGTTGTGGTTGGTTGGTAGTTGGGAGACGTGCAGTTGTACAGGTGTATTTGAATTGTTGCTATGCACATGCACAACTACCTCCACCTGCACGTATATAAAGGAGGAGAGAAGAGGCTTTCTAGGCAAGACTCCTTCCTCCTTCTTCCCCACCAACACCTCCCTTCTTCTTCCTTGAGCTAGAGTCGTTCTCCCCTATTTCTTCTTCTTCTCCTCTTCTTCCCCTTCTCCTACTCCTCTACCTCCTTTTCAATCTGAGAGAGAGAGTGTGTGTGTGTGTGTGTGTGTGAGTGAGTGAGTGAGAGGAACAGAGAGGTGTGGTGTGAGAGTTGTGCACTCGTGGGCTTTGATCTTCATTGCTCGATGGTGCGACAAGCTCATAGTGTGCCCATGAGGTGCCCAGAGTAGTCGTGATCGCCGATGGTTTGTGTGGTTGCCAAGAGTTGGAAGAGGACCCCTGTGATTGACCAAAAGGTGCACATCCCATCCTTTCTTCTTCAAATTGAAATGAATGTGATGGAAATAAGTAGAATGCCATGAAATTAAGGTGTCGTAGTGATTTCCTAATTGTTGGGCATTTATTGTGCATTTATGGCTATTTAATGCATGAGTTGGCATTATGCTTCTGTTTGAGTTCGTTGGCTTTGAATTTTACTATCTTGAGTTACGGTCAATGGATCGTGGTAATTTTTGTGTCGTATTATAGTATATTTGAATGCTTTCGTTCCCTGTATTTTCATGAATTTTATGGTTGTGTGTGGTGGGACCATTTGAGGCTCCCATTCCAAGCAACTCGATGGGTTAGGACTATTTTAGAGTTTTGAAATCGCCAAATTCGGTATGCTGAATTAGTTTCTGAATGCCCCCTGAACCCAAGAATCAGCACACCGAATCTAGTTTGGTTTGTCGATTTGGGTCTTGGGTGTGAGCCTAGGACCTGATTTGGTCGATTGATTGAGTTCAGCATGCCGAGTCAGGGAATTTCGATCGACCGAGCTTGGTTCGGTTTGTCGAATTAGATCCCTGAGCCCATTATTTGTGGATTTTAAATCAAGTTTTTATGATTTAATTATGATAAATGATGTGTTGGTTTTGTAGATATTTTGGTAATGTAAAAAATGGTTTTGGAAATGATTTTAAAGGAAAATATAGTGAGGTTTTGGAAAAGAGTTTTCCGTAGTATTGTGGTGAACCAAAATACTAGAGGACTGTGCTACTTGGACTAGAGAATGTGACGACATTCTCGAGTGGTTGAGCACATCACCTAAGTTAAGGTCGAAGACCAATAGGTTGTAGGTAATTGTTTGTCGAATCCCAGAGGTATGATACTCCTAAATTGTCGTTCACGAGGCCAAGGCTGAGGTCCGTGGGTTCAAGTGTCGTCTAAACCTAGAGGTATGACACTTCGGTTGTCACCGGGCACTGAGGCTCAAAGTACCGTCCAGGTGTGGAGGTATAACACTCTCATTGTCTTAGGTACCATGGTGAGGATGCTGAGAGGATGTACCCTATGGTGTTAGCCAGTACGAGTAGTACACTTGTCTCGTTTTTGGTGTCGTCTTGAGTGACAAGACAGCTTTTCCAGGTGGGGTTAGCACTTTGAGAGTCCTTTATGTGTATGAAGTGTATCTTGGCCGGTACTTGTGGCCAGAGTTGGTTATTTAGTGCTGAGCAACGCGACTCAATATGATTTTGGCCAGTGTGTCTTGTGCTTTGTGGTTTCATCTAGTGAGGCTTGTGTTTCGAGGTTTTGGTAGATTTGGTAAAAATGAGATTTTAAAAGATAATAAAATGATTTAAAAAGAATAGTTTGATTTCGTTTTCTGCGTTTTCGCTTGGAGTGTGTGCTAGGTGGCTTTTCTAGTTACATACGTGTTCTTCTTGTGGTTTTTAGTTGCTAGTGTAGGCAAGTAGCATTTGTGGTCTTTAGTGCATATAGTTGGAATCTCCTGGCCATTCACTATAGGTTCCTGGTAGGTTAAATGCTTTAATTAGTCTTTAATTTTCTATAAATTGAGCATGTAATTGTGCTTCTTTATTTAGACTAATGAATCTTGGGAGTAGCAACTCAGGTCGTTACACCTCACTTCTGGTGATGTCTTGGAATGAATAGTTGTGAGAAGTTTTTAGGACCTAGGACAAAGGAGCTCCTCACATGGTGGCTCGTTCGTGACAGTATAACATGCCTTTGCAATTGCTTGTAGACTAGTGTCGGTGCCCTGGTACCAGGCAACACAACAAGTTTTGAGTTTTGATTAGTTTGAGTGAATTTGGCCAAGTGTGGCAATTTAGTGATGCATGTTTTCTAGATTAAGTGCATGACGCTTTCAAGAAAAGTGTGGAAAGGTTTTGAGTTAAGCATGTTTAGAGTTTTTCATGCATGCTTCTGATATAGTTTTGATTTTTTGTGCTTTGTTGCTTGAGTAGGCCTTTGGGCAAGCTGCAAACAGAAGATCTACAGAATGTTTGGTGCGTTGAACTCAAACATTTAGTGTGTGCCTTTTTGATAGATTTGTGCTTTGTAGTAGAATTTTGGATTATACATGTAGTTTGGATTTGTAGTGGTTTTTCCATCCAGATTTCAGTTTGTAAGTCCTTGTAAGTTCTGCACATTTAAGTGGCATATCTTGCCTACATGTTCTACTCTCATGTTTTCCCAACTTCCAATTTGTTTTGTAGATTTGAGTTCTACTTCTACCTTGTTTTTTATTTGATTAACATGTGTGTGCTAAGTGTCCTTCTTGGTGGGTAGTCACGTGTGCATGATTTCTATTTTGCAGGTGTATTTTAGAAAATAAATTTTTTACTAGTACATACAGAGGAGTCACTCAGCTATACATCGAGGGTCTTGGGGTAGATGTATTGTTAAAAGAATATTTTTTATTGTAATGGCATATTTAATTATGTATTTGAGAATTAGATTACCTTTGCTTGTCCATATGAGTTTGGATTCAATGAGGTGATAAATAAAAATTAATATTGGGAAAGAATAATTCTGAATTTATTAAGTCTGACGAGGTCGTTACATCACATGTCATAGATGTTGATTTGGTTCTTATATATATATGGTCTTGTGTAGAATGTATTAAACTATTGGCATATCTCATAGCAGAATCAACTTACAATAAAATTACAATGATTATAGGCACGTATTCATGAAAGATAAGGTAAGATCAATTTTGATATTAGTTATAATATATTAGCTGCTTAGCTAGTGCCAAAAGTGGTAAATACCCTACCATAAGAGGGATAATTTAATTCATGAATTTCTACAACCCTCATTTTTCCAAGTAAGATAAGGTGAAGTAAGATAAGATAATTTGTTAAATATAGATCAATTTTGTAGTAGTTTATGTTAGATTTAGATTTTATAATGACAAAATTCAAAAATTACATTTAGCTAATCCACTTGAAATATGTCATGTAGTTCATTTGTATTAGGGATGCAAATAAATCGGATACAGTACCGATAAAATCATACCCATATCCATTTTTGAAGTACGGTATAGATATCATTCGGATAAGAAAAGTGTATATCCATATCCTTAAAAAATAGATATGGATATGGTATAGGTATTTGATGGATGGACACAGGAGAAAAATGGATATAGTAGAATATTAAGGATTTTTTATGTCTAAATCTTCAAATATATGTAAGTGAATATGTTTTACATAACTTATCATATAAAAATTATGATTTTTGTCATTAAAAATATATATCACAATCAAATCAAAGAATATATCTAAGTAACTTGGATATAATACGGATAACGGATATAGATTGGATATTATAGAAGATTTGAAAAATAATATCCATATCTATATCTATATTCGCTGGAGATGGATACAGATAATTCATATTTTCTAAAATAATGAATATGAATACAGGTACAAGATGGATATCTCATTTATATTTGCACCCTTAATTTGTATACCTTTTCCGTTTTGAAAAGAGTTTTAGAATTAGGGACCACAAGAGGTTCGAGTTTTATTTTATTTTTTTGGACACAAAATAGTATATTTGTTGGTGAGGAATCTCAACATTGCTATAGTAGAATGATGAGGATGTGAAATCCATTTCTGGTAGCCAACTATTAAGTCGCACAAATGAGAGTTTTATTTTGTCGACTTTATATAACGCATGGAAGTAAATTGCAATCAGGTTGCACCGCAGGACACCTTGGATTTCAATGTTCTGCCATCTTTGGCATCTTTTGTTTCAATACAATTTTCACTGAAACCAATTAATAAATCACGTGAAATAGCACATGTGGGGTAGAAAGGGACCATGCCTATTATTAAATATGACAGCAAAAGCAGAAATGTCTACGGGTGGGAATCACTTGATTCTTCCTCTGTTCTCTAGAGTATTCTTCATTACTTGTAATACCTATTATACCCTTGTATACTACTTTAGATAAGTAAATACACAGCTCTCTCTACTACTATGTTGAGCAGGATTCACTCTCTCTCTCTCTCTACATGGTATCAGCAATCCATGGCCTCTCCTCCTCCTCCTACTCGTTCATCGATCATGTCCTCTCCCTCCGATGGTTCCTGTAACACCTACAAACTTATTTGCCTTTTTAATTATCCTTTGTATTGAGTTCAACTAGAGATATGTGATGCTGGTAGGTGTTTTGGGCATGGGATGGTGACATGTGCTCTTGACGCGTAGAGTGATGCCCTATTCCAATAATTCAGTGATTTGTTATTGGATTTGATGTTGTAATTTGGTTTTGGATTATATATCTTAATGTTTTGAAGATGAGATGATATGTGGACCCTTGTGGAGATCTATGATGAATAATCATGGATTTATTTTGGAGATTATGGTGGAATGTTGGTGTGCACTTGGTGGTTTGTTCTCCACGTGCATGAGCCACTTCGATAATTAATGGTTGCGTAGATTTGGTTTTGTGCTCGGAGTCTTTCATGCACGTTATTGAAATTGAGGAGTTGGTTGCCTCATGGTCATTGAGTTGGTACGCGAGGTGGTTGAGTAGTTGGACCTGTAGTTATGTGCATGCACTCTTGATCTGCAGATGTCTTTCCTGTCTGGCTTGTGGCTATTTAAGGATGAAGTGTGCTTGTCACTCCTCATCCTTCCTTCCTTGTCATAGGCACAGCGAAACAGAGAGAGGAGGAGAATCCTCCAGAGTCTTCGTCTTCTTCTTCTTCTTCTCCTCCTTCTTGTAGAGGGAGAGGGAGAGGGAGAGGGAGAGAGAGAGAGAGAGAAAAGCGGTTGAGTTCTCCCCTGGCCAAGTGCTTTTCTGTGCCCATGGGGAGAAGGCAAGCTTTGATCATTGTCCTTGCAATTGTGCAAGCTCGAGGAGGTTGTGTGTGCTTAGATGATAGTGAGAGGGAGTTGCCATGTATGGAGGTTACCAATGGCCATCAAGGGAACCCTTTGTGTGTGTCGTTTTGAGATACATGCTCCATCAATCCTCTCTTTTTATGTATAAATTCCTAAATAGATGATGTTTGTGAAGTTTGCGATGTGTGATAGAGTTTCCACATTTTTAGAGTCTTTTTATGGGATTTTACAGTGGTTTTTGGTTTACAGTTTACTATTCACCTATTGGCTTTAATTGAGAAATACTTGAGTTTTATGCAATGAATCCTTGTGTTTTTTATGCTAAATGATCGAGTGCAAGAATATCTTCATTTAAGTATATTATATGCTATGTTAGTTTGGTGTGGTAAAGTTTGGATTTTTGGGATTAGGGTTGGTTGTTGTGGCTTGCAAAGGCTTGCATTTCAGTAGAGGAGGGTGTGGGTCATAGGCACACTAAGGTAGCACACCAAGGTGATGCACCTACCTATTGTGGTTTGGTGGCATGCCACGTAGGCTCCTTAGTGATCATGTAGTTTTCAAGGGTTTTCAGCTTGCTTTTGTGGCAGCTTTAAATACTTTGAAATGATGTATTGCTTTGTGAACTATTTTTTGATGAAAAATATTTAGAAAATGGTTTTGAGAAAAATGTCAAAATGCTTTCAAGGGTTTTTTTAACGGATTAAGAAATTGGAGGATTATATTGCCAGGACTAGGGGATATGACGATATTCCTGGGTAGATAGTCTTCTTATTAGCCTTTAGTTGTTTTTCTAATTGAGCATTTTATTATGTTTAAATTTTGTTTGGGCTAATAATTTGGGTGTAATGACTGAGGTTTTACAGATTTAGTATCAAAGTTTGGATTCACTTGGTGTACTAGCTTTGGGTGTTTGGTCTAGTGATTCCTTAGGTCTACATGATATGGTTTCATCTACACCTTTTATTTTTGTTCTTAGTTTTCCTACATGTTGTGTAGTGTTCCATTCCGTTTATAGAATGCCTCATTGTGGTAGAGGAAAAGGTAAGGTTATTGTCGATGAATCTTGCTCCCATGTGGGGGGCAAAGGGCAGGGTATGCAGGTTGAGTTGAGGAACTTGATTCATGGGATTTCCCAAACATTTGGTAAAGGAGGGTCCATTGGATCAACTGGAGACCCATGACTACACCAGTTAAGTTGACTGCATGCACCAATGCTCAAGGGCAAGGGCGGACCCAAGAAAAGCGAGGCATGGTGTAAAGACCTAGGTTCTTGGAATGGTGCTTTGGCTAGATAATTAAGGTGAATTCAGGCATGTTAGGCTTTAGAGGTCCCAATACCTAATGTAGGACACATTCTCAGAAGTGTCTGACGCTTGGATTTTGGGTTTCTGGCCTTTTGGCGTGGTGTGGTTCGGGTGCTGTGCTGGCCCTCAGAGGAGTTTTGTGGTTTCACCAGGGCTATGGAGGTTTGCTGGCGGGTCCCTGGTGGCACGAGTCACGTGGACGTGGAAGGTCATGTGGTTTGGTTTCGTGCTTGCGGCTTCCTTTCTTTCCTTCCTTTTTTTTTCTCTTTTCTTTCCTTTCTTTCTTTCTTTTCTTTCTTTCCCTTCCCTGAGCCCCACCCCCACCCCTTCCTCCTCCTTTTCTTCATCTTCTTCTCCTCCTGCGCGTGGGAGAGGGAGAGAAAAGAGAGAGGGGAGGCAGGAGGGAGAGAGGGGGGAGATGGTGGGGAGGAGGAGAATGCAGTCGTCGCCGTGCCGATGTCGCGTGGAGGAGAGGAGCAGCTCGTGGCTGGAGGAGGAGCGTCGCCGTCCATCCTACGTCATCGCCTCTTCGGTAGAGGTACGCACCCCGTAGATTTTATTTTGATTCCAAATTTGTACCATAGGTGCATGTTAGTGTGCTGGTAATTGTAGTTAATTTTATAGAATTTATTGTGCATTTGTGGGCCATTTATGATCGTATTTATGGTTTGGGGTGAATAGTATCGTCTTTGTGTTTTCTGTGGTTTTCTCGAAATCCGCTTGATGGATTTTGGTGTTGTTTGTCTAGTTTGGAAGATCTTGTTGAGATCTTCATTTTGATATATTGTTTGCATGGTTTGGATTGGTAGTTTGCAGGATTGGGCTTTGGGTACATTTCAGGGGTTGTGAGGAGATAAAGGGAGAGAGAGAGAGAGCAAGCATCAGGAGGGAGGGGGAGAAAATCCAAAGAAGTGAGGAGAGAGTGGGGGAAACTTGAGAGAGAACCTATGAAAGGAGAAGGTCATTGGAAAGCTCTGATGTGCTCGCCGGAGAAGGGAAGAAACGCTGGCAACCCAATAGAGTACGTGACCCATCCTTTCTCCTCTCTACCTCATGTTTTCCATGCTTGATTTTTGATGAATAATTTGATAAAAAAACATGAAAATGTGGGGTTTAGCATGGAATCGAGGATTTGTGATAAACCAGAAAATTATTGGGATTTCTTAAAGATTATTCAGTGATTTTTAGTATATAATGCTACAATAGATTTTCTGTGATGTTCTGAACTATGATTTTATATCTTGAGAACCATGAATCAGATTTTAATGAAACTTGTCCCAAAAGATTGTAGACTCAGAGTTCTTTTGATTTAGTATTTTGTGTGGTTTTTAGGAGGCCAGAGATAGGTCCGCCTAGAGCTCTAAATCGGAGCAGAATTCCAGCAACCCTATCTCTAAGCTCAGTGTAAATAGGAGGACCGCGTGCTGATTGCACGTACTAGTGGCACAGTCAAGATGTATGGGTCTTCCAGAGTTTTTCAGAAAGATAAGAAGATAAGATAATTGAATAATATTATGTTAAGAAGATAAGATAATTGAATAAGATTATGTTTTCCCTATTTATTATTATGTAATATAGATGTTTGAAAGAAAGTATAAGATTTAAAGGAATGATTCATGTTTAAAAAGAGAATTTTACAAAATTATTTTTAGAAGAGAATATTGGCTTTTACAGAAGCATCCCTTGTAATAAAAAGAGATTCTAGAAAAAGAGTTTTTAGAAAGGAATTTCAGAAAGAGATTTTAGAAAAGAATTTCTGAATAGAAGCATGTTTTAGAAAACAGATTTCAGAGTTTTGAGTTAGCCCTGGGTGAAAGAGATTGGGAGCCAAAGAGCTAATGCTGGTTGGGCCGTGTGCTCAGTCTGGAGAGTGGTGTTAGGTAGGCTAGGTGAGGTAGCTCGAGAACTTGCATTAGGGCCAGGTAGGATAACTCGAGAGCTCGTGATGGACCGAGCAACGTCACTGATGCCTGCACCACCAAGATAGATTAGAGGGACGTCATGAGGAGATGTATCCCCGTGTAATGAGAATAGAAAAGGGAAAAGAAATAGTGAGGCCCATTGGCTGGGATGGTGATATGCCCTGCATATGGACTTTCACTGTGGCAGTGTAGGGGATCGAGGTTAGTGCCTCCTTCCTCGATTGTGGCTATGTCACCCTTAATCAAGGTGATACTAGAAAAATATGTTTTCAGATTTCAGATTCAGAAACCAGTTTTAAGCTAAAATCGAGATTTGTTTTGGCTTCTGAGTTTTAGTTAGATTCTAGTTAAGATAAGAATAGTGTTTTAGGACTAGTTCCAACCAGGTTCTGTATTTTGCAAGATTTAAGATTTGAGATTTAAGCTGAAACCTAGTCTTAATGCAATTTTACAGGAATATATAGAATAGAGCATGGTTATCAAAAAAGAAAGTAAGTTTTGAAAGTGCATGTTTTTTCTGAGAATTTTAGCAAGAATTTGATTAAGAACTAGATTAGAGTTTTACAGAAAAGTTTTTTTTAAGAAAAGATATTAAACTTTTATTATGGAAATAAAGATTTAAAGTTTTAGTCATTTTCCACTGTTTGTTTTTGTTGGAGCGTGTACTAGGTGACTTAGATGTCACTCATGTATTTCAGTTATTTGGTTTCAAGTGCTAAGTTGGGGTGCAGTTGTAACACCTGTAAATTCATTTTGTAATTATTTACATTTTATTGAATTTATTCCTAGATGGGTGTTACTATTCCAAGGCTCGTTTGTGTGTTTTATGATTTTGGGCTTGGGTCTCGTGGGCCGACTTCTGGTTGTATGTTCCTGTGCGTGGTTGGCACTGTGCATTGTGGCATTGTGCTTATGGGCTTGTGTGTGGGTCCATGTGGGGCTCGCGTTGTGGGCTGGTTGTTGTGGTTGGTGGTTGGGCGGTGTGGTTGGTGAGCTTGTGCGGGGTGCCGATGGCCGGAGACGCATAGGTGAGCATGTGTCCAACGACCACGTGTGTAGGGCGGAGGGCTTTATAAGCCCGCTCGCGCCATGCTCTTCCCTCGCTCGCCGCCTGTTCATCTCCTTCTTCTTTCTTCTCCTCCTCCTTGAGCGCACACCTCTCCTTCTCCACCTCTCCTTCCCTTCCTCCTCACCCCACTCCTTCCCTCACCCCCTTCTTTCCCCACCTGTTCTCCCTCATTCCTCTATTTCGTGCACTAGTGAGAGAGAGAGAGAGAGTGTGAGAGAGGCAGAGGCTCCGTGGTGGCTCGATGTCGACGTTGTGGGTGCTTCAGAGGTCGAGGAAGCTTCCGTGGACGTCGTGGTTGTAGGTGGTGGTTAGTGGCTGGCCGGAGAGCACGTTGGGTCGCCAAAGCTCATTTCATGTACATATCCCCAATTGTAATGTTTAGAAATCATGTAAAATGATAGAAATGCCTAGGATGCATGTAAATTTAATATTTTGGAATTTATGGTGATTTATTGTGACATTTATAGCTTTTATGGTGGTGGTTGTGGTTTTTGGTTTCTCTACGCACCTTTGCTTTGTGATTTTATTCCAGGTGCTATACTTAATGGATTTCGATTTTGATTGTTAGGATTTGGAGTAGACTCAAGGGTCTACCACATAAATGTTATTTGAAGTTTTTAGTGCTTGTTTGCTAGGTCCACCCTTGGTTCCCACTTTAGGTGATGTTTAGGTGCCCTGCTACAAGCTGTCTGAATTCTAATAGAAAACTAGGGGCACAAGTCGATTGCGTGGGCTACATGCGCAAGTCCGACAGTGGTTCTAGCCCCTGGTCCAAGTTCTGTTGGCATTCAGACGAAAGTTCCAGGGGCGTGGGCCAGATGCATGGTCCACATGCGTAGGTCTGGTAGGGCATTTTTGAAGGTATTTCTTAGATTTTTGTAAAATGTATTTTGAATGTAGTGGTTTCCCAGATTGATTGTTTTACCCATTTGAGAGGAGATTGTGGGCCATCAGTGGTGGTCTCATGGGACACCTGATGTGCTGTTTTGCCAAGGTTTTGAAAGAATTTCCAAAGATATGAAATGATTTTGGAAAACAGTTTTAAAAGAGATGAGTTGGCCTGTTTTGGAAAATGATTTTCTGATTTTTTGTGTGCGGACCGAGATACTATGGGATTGTGTCATCGGGACTAGGGAATGTGACGACATTCTCAGGTAGTCAGGCGTGTCTCCCTGGTCGAGGTTGGGGGCTGAGATACCTGACGTTGAGGGTCGTCAGGTCTTGGAGGTATGAGACTCCCTGATTGTCGTCTCGAGGCTAGGATTGTGGTCCACGGATTGAGGTATCTTGTACCATGACGAGGAGGTATGATACTCCTGCGTGTGCGGAGGTATGACACTCTCTCCTGAGCATCGTGTGGAGGACGCCGTGAGGAGGCGTACCTTGTGGTGGCCAATGCGGGTGGGACACGTGCCCCATAGCTGGTAGCATGTTGAGAGATAGGACTGCCTTCCCAAGGAGGGGTTAGTTTTGTGACGCTTCTCTAGTTGGGAGGATCGCGAGACGGTGGTTGGCTCCTACACAATGTGGCACACCATGGCAGTGCAGACGTCATTGGTCACACTTCGGTGGACTACTTGCTGCTAGAGTTAGTTGGCTGGTGTTGGGCTTCTCAACTCACTGTGTGTGGTTTTGGCCATTGAGGGCATCATTTGTGGTTTTGGGTTGGTAGAACCCTACTTACTGTTTTGGCTGGTGTGGGCTGCATTGGCCTTGGTTTTCGGCCTTATGGGCTTGATCGTGGCGATTTTAGAGAAAATGAATTGCAAAATGAATTTAAAAGAAAATTAATATAGTTTTGTTTTCCACCGTTTTGTGGGGTACGTGCTAGGTAACTTCTATCACTCATGCTTGTTTTGTGGTTTTTGAGTTGCAAGTGCTGACATGCAGTGGGTTTTAGCATAGTGCATATAGTATGGAGTCTTGTAGTCATACACACAGGTGTCTGGTTGTTGATATTTTCTGTTTAACTTTTAATTTCCTATAATTTAATTTGCCTTAAGTTATTATGGAAATTTGGGGCGTGACAGCAGTCAGTCCCAGTGCTCGCATTTTTGGGAGCCACTAGCTGCACATAGGTCTGGGTAATATTTAGTATTTATTTTATTTTAAATTATTACTCTTGCAAATTAGCAGACTCAGACTTAGATTAGCTTTGTTGTGGCACCCTGTGGTTGCAGGTGTTACAACGATAGACCAATTAGATTAGTCTTTTATCTCAATGTAGTGACGCTATTGGGAAAGCACTGTCTTGCATGGAAGTATTTGGTGTCTGTTAACATAGCATTGAATTATGTGGATTTTAAGACTAACCTTCTCATCATGGACATGCAAGAATATGATGTCATACTCGGCATAGATTGGCTAACATAGCATTGCACTTTGATTGACTGTGCAACGAGGAGTGTATATTTTGAGTTTGTTGGTGAAGGTTCTCGCTTGGTGTAAGGTGTGTACTATGGTGAGCCTAAGTTCCCTATTTTTGCAAAGGCTTACAAGTCATTGGCTAAGGGTTGTGTGGGGTATCTAGCTAGTATTGTTACCTCTACATCACCTAAATTGGGTCTTCACAATATTTCAGTGGTATGTGAATATCCTAATGTTTTTCCATATGATTTCTCGGGCAAGCCTCCTCAGAGGAAAGTAGAGTTTTCTATTGATTTGGTACTAGGGTCTAGCTCTGTTTTGAAACCCCCTTATCATATGACACCAATAGAATTAAGATAATTGAAGACTTAATTGTAGGAGTTGCTAGGGAAGGGGTTTATCTGGTTAAATGTATCTCCATGGAGAGTGTCTGTAATGACCCAACTTTGAGTTGTTACCCAATTCTAGCTACAAATTTTTTTTTCCTGTGTCTACTTACAATAATCACTTGCATCAGATCTAAAACTAAATCCAACATTAATCAACATAAATAAAAATACTATTAATTGAGTTAAATTAAACTAAACACTTACCTAGATCTCTTGATGTGTGGGCGACTAACTCCATCTCACGTGCACTAGCAAATTCTTACTCTTGTCCTACACTTGAGAAAAACACCAACGAAACACACATGAGTGACCACTGAAGGGTCACCCAGCACACATCCCACTAAAACACACATTACTCTGGCATTCCTCCTGGATGTCGCACACAATCTTGGGTAATGCTCTTTTGCCCTACAGGCAACATAACTTTGAAATTATATCTTTGAAAGCTATTCTATTCTTTTCTTTTCTAAATTATACTCTTGACTTTCAAAACTATTTTCTGACTTTTCTTTCAAATCACATGTATGATTTTCAAAACTTAATGCATACTTGAAATGGCCATTCTTGCCAAGTCAAGCCACAATCACTGGAGTGTGCCCCACTAGTATTGAGCCTTTGCTCAGTCAAACAAACAAGTAAATCTCAAAACTGGTACAATCCCTTTTCTTTTCTAAATACTTTCTTTTTACTTTAGAATCTCATGCTTTACTCAAGCATTTTCTAAACTCTATTGCACACTTGGAATGGCTACTCCATGCTAATACCAAGCCCAAACTAGGACAAGCTCTAAAACCCTTTCTGAAATTCTTTCTTGTAAAACTTTAATCTGGGTTCTCACTAGAACCAAAACTCTGGAAAAGTCTATTCGAAGAAAATCTCTTTAAATCATGACTTTTCAAAAAATTTCATTCTTTTCTGAAACTCATGCTTTATTCTAATGCATTTCAGAAAAACAATTCCTAGAACTAGGTTCCAGCCCAACTTTGCCTCAAGAAATGGCTAAAAACACAACTCTGGTTGGAATTAGCCCTAAAATACTAGTCTCAACTCAGCTAGAATCTGGCTAAAACTCAGAAGCCAACATAGCTCGATTCTAGCTCAAAACAATCTCTTTCTCAAGTCTGAAATCTCTTTTTTAATTTCACCCTGATCAGGGGTGACCTAGCCACATGTAGTGGGAAGAGGCACTAACCTCAACCTCCTGCACTGCCACAATGGAAGTCCCTATGCTGGGCATACCACCATTCTAGCAAACATGCATCATTATTATTTTCTCTTTTCTATTCTCATTGCACAGAGATGCATCTCCTCATGACACCACTCTATTTTCTTTTGGTGTTTGAGCTCTCTGGTGATTTACTTGGCCTATTGCGAGCTCATGGGTTATCTTACCCGACCTATTGCAAGCCCACGAGTTTTATCACCTAGCCCTCTCTAACACTAAGTCTTTGGGTACCCAATTTCTTTCACTCAAGCACAAACTCTAGAAATTCTAAAAAACTCTTTTTTGAAAACATGCATTTCTTCTCTTTTGTAAAACTCTTTTCTCTTATAGAAATCTTTTCGTAAAACTATTCTTTCATCTGAAACATTTCTTATAAACTCTATCTAAACAGTATGCCAAAACACATCAATTAGGCATAAAAATCTATTCATCTTTATCGTTACCGAAAACCTCTTTCACTTGGCTCAGAAGTCTGGTTTGGCATGCCGAACCAAAATGACAGACCAAAATAGGCCTAGGTGCTTAAATCAGTCAATCGAGCTTCGGAACGGTAGTCCGAATTTCCTTGGTTTGGAAGACCCAAACATTTTGGTCATCCAAAATTCCCTGAAATGGTCGATCAAACATATTCAGTCATCTGAAACAGAGCTCGGGGTTGAATACTGACAGAAAAATGGCATATCAATTTTATTCGATATATCGAATTTCCTGTTTTTTGAAATCTTTCCCCGACCTTAATTCATTTGTTCTTTTCTATTATAGAAATCTTTTCTGTAACATTATTCTTTTCTACTGAGAAATCCTTTTTGTAAATCTCTAGAAAACTCTAGGAAGCCTTTCAAATCTTAGCAAAACCATGCAAGTTTTTTCTAAATTCTTTTGGAAATACTTTGTAATCTTTTCTAGAATCTTTCAAAACACTTCTAGAAAATGACCAACTCAAGGCAACACTTTTAAATCTTTTGGAAAAGTCCTTTCTTTCAAATTTCTTAGAATCTCATGACCATTTGCTTAAACCTTTGCAAGTGGAAAAACGACACATCTCTTTAGTTCTAAAAATCCCTTTTTAAAACAATTTATTTCAAAACCGTTTGAATATCTTTCTAAAATTGCCACAAAACACTGTGCCCAAGCTACACGAAACTGAAAGTTAGAAACCATAGCTCAAATCAAAGTCTTGATAGCTTCCTTGTCAGGCCCGAACAACCATACTAAAATCAAAGCAACAGTCTCAATGTCCCATTAGGTTTCCAAGACTATATACCCAATCAAACTCAACCAGAAGTCCATGTTTCGGTGCCAAGGTGTAGAACACTTACTTGCTCATGTCCCTCAAGAGCACAACTAGATCAGTGCCCAATAGAATTAGGTAATGCCATTGAATGGCACTTTCAGTGCACCCCAACACAACTAACTGATTCTAGGCTCAAGGAACACATCATGATTCCTAGGGTCCTTTCTATGCCATTGGGGAGAAGACTTGTTACTTCTATGTTATATCATCATTTATGACCTCTATGTCTTAAATGGAATCATGCTAATTCATTTTAGGCCATTACTAAAACCATTCTAATGGTAATCTTACTTGTTCTTGTCTCACTTTATTTATTTCTCCATGATTAATACATATATACACCCATATATATATATATATATATATATAGGCTAATTTTCAGATAGGGTCCGACCTTACTTAAGTTAAGTGAGGCCCTTGAATTTTTTCAGTAAATTATGTTGTATTTCATTCATAAATTACTGAAAAATTAATTGTAGTGTTTACTGAAAAGATAATTTCAGTATTTACTAAAAATGATTGAAATTATAATTTCAGTAAATTGTAGATTAAAATATACATAGTTTACTAAAAATATGCATGGGCCCTACTTTTCTTAAGTAAGGCAGGGCTCTACCTGATCATTTATGTA